>JBANCZ010000483.1:0-35167 GCA_037040025.1 Sphaerogastrella javana
TGTGTGTGTGTGTGTGTGTGTGTGTGTGTGTGTGTGTGTGTGTGCGTGTGTGTACCTGCACTCTAATTGCCAGCTCTGATCGCTGACGGGCAATCTGACAAACATATCAAATGCGAATTAGTACTTTCAAAGAACAATCAAATACCCTATACATTTTTAAATATGAAAAAAAGAGATACTTTATTATGATAATCGATACAATACTATATAATTATGCCATAAAATGGGAATTTAGTTTTAAATAAGCCTACGGAACTTTCATCATCCCTTAGCACATTTTTACAGGGTGTGGAGAAACCTTTTGCAGAAAAAAACCTTGCTATTTGCTGTCAATGCAAATACAATTCCCGAAAAGGTCGCAGTTCGATGCGACAGCTTCAAACAGACGCAACGCAACGACAGAAGAAGAAAAAAAAGCATTATGCAAATTCATTGTGAATTTAAATAGGACTGCCGCTAGAGGCTGAACTGAATTTTCAGAAAATGCGGTCAATGTGCCACACGCATACACCAGTGAGAGTGGGAAAAGCGCCCAGGGAAATGCATACGTAATGAAAATTGTTGTCAGAGCAAACACAAATGTTTACAGGTCAAAACAATTCGCATATGCTAAATGCATATAAATATATATTTCTATATAAATTATAATAACAATATAATACGTTTTGGCATAATCAGACTACTATTTAGCGATTTGGCAACACTGGCGTTTATTGAGTGCAGCTGCAATTCACTGATAACTCACTACATCGACCACTGATAATGCGGTTGACTCAGCTTAAAGCCAGTCAACCCCACAGCACCTGCACTACATTGATCCGGCATGTGTGTGTGAGTGAGTGAGTGTGAGTGTGAGTGTGTGTGTGAGTGTATGTATTTGATTGTGAGTGTAAGTGAGTGTTTGTGTGTGCTGCATGTTTGATAATAACTCAAATGCAAATCATTCGCAGCTATTGCAGCACTTGCCACAACGATGCCAGTGCCTGTGGTTCTGCGGCAAGCATCAAGTGAAGCGGAAAAACAGCAACTAAACTGATGTACTACCATACACTTGTGTATCTCTCTAGATGAATGCTGCACAGTGGCTGCAAAACGTTCAAAATTTCAATTTACATTATTCGACTTCAATGTTAGCTCGTACTCTACAGTAATTGTAGGTGAAATTCTATTGCAACACTCAGTGGAAATGATATTGTCTCTTTAGAGATTGATGTAGATTTCATTGTTACTATAGATCAAGAAAAGTATAGACTAAAAATCAGAAGCTGTTAACTTAACAGAGCTGTTACAAGAGACAACTTTTAAGAAAACATCATGGAATTTGTATTCTTCTGTAGAGCATATAATAATCTAGCCTTTTCCTTAATTTCTTTAGAAACTATTGTTCCATTTAAAAAATAATAATAATACAAACTCTCAAATTTGTCCTACGTTAACAGCTCTGTAAACTTATAACAGATTCTGTTTCTCAGTATATTATTGTTGTTGCTGTCAATAAATTTATTAGGGAAAAGAAAACCCTGTTACATTAGTAAAACTGTAACTGTTACGTCAACTATTGAACTACGGCTATGATCATATATGGTACAGTTACAACTTGACAATCACTGTTATATTTGCAGTAAAATCTTAACAGACATTATTATATTATGTTTAGAGTAAAAACATAACAGTCACTGATATATTTACAACAACTAATGCTACTTCAACTAATATCAGTGTCACTGTTATAGCTACTAAAACAACTAGTATTAATACTGCCTTTAATTCTATTCCTGTGATTAGTCACTGTCTTGAAGATCTGTGACAGTGAGGCACTATTATTTCTATTGTTGCGATTATTCTGATTACAAATGCTAGCGCCGCCGCAGCTGCTCTAGTTCCTGCCACAGTCTGCACTCACTGTAACAGTGACAACCACAAACAAAGTGACTGCTACTGTTACTCACTCGCACTTACTATTCACAGCACAGAGCAAAAAGTTCAATTTAATATGGTGCAAGATTTAACCTGAGGCGAATATTATATTAATTTTCTCACTTTTGATGGCACGTAAACAACTGTGCAGCAGGAGTAGCAGAAACGTGTGGGTTAGGTGGATGATGTGGCACTGGTGGCATTGGTGGCAATTCTCGGGATTGGGCGGATGGGCGTGTAGTATGGTATGATGACCGCAACGCTAAGCAACCGCAATGTAGAATGCGGGTGCAGCACTTGGCGCAGTTACTGTATGTGTGTGTGTGTGGAATGGTGCGAAAGAGGGTGATTGTAGTAAAGAGGGTATGGGGTAGGGTCAGATGATGGTTGCATAACAAATTGCATGCCACAAACCATTTTACAAGCTGCAAAGCTGCAGCAAAGCGATGTCGCTTACCTTGCAACGCAGCGGCCACTCGAGGCTCGACAAAGAGAGACGGAGAAGGAGAGAGATAGAGAGAGAGAGATAGAGAGAGAGCGGCACTCAAACCCATGTGTTGCCAAATGGGACAAAGATAAATCGTTAATAAATTATTTATAATTAATTTGTATGTGTGCGCGGTTTGTTGCACGCTACAACACGATTGTTGCCCCTTTTGTTGTTGCCCCTATTGTTGTCGCTGTTGTTGTTGTTGTTGTTGTTGCTGCTGTTGCTGCTGTTGCCGCTGTTAATGCCGGCTATGCTTGATTTGATATTCGCGTTTACATTGATTAAATGGACAACAACAACAGCAGCAGCAACATTAGGGCATCGCACAGAATTAATTAGAAGACTTGGGCTTTTGTCGCCTGGTAGGGGAATTGCTTGGACTGAGGTTTTTGGTGCTCAGCCCATGCCACCGTGGACAAGCTGTAGCGCATGTTGAATAAATGATAAAATGTAATTGCGCTTAGTCTTGGGGCAACATGCTAAACGCGACTGCTGCTGCTGCTGCTGCTCCTCCTCCTGCCACTGATGCTCCTGCTGCTGCTGATGATGCTGTCGACCGCTTTGTCTGTCGCGCCGTGCCATAAGACGTTTATAATGAAAATATTATTAATTATGACAGCGACAACAACAATAGCAACATTAACAATCACTGGCCACACACAATGAGCGATGGCCGCTGATTGAAGGCACCTAAAACACCCAAACGCAAACCCAAACCCAAAACTGAAACCATAACCCCTGGCTTTACCCTTAGGCTGGTAAATGTGCCTGGCTCATAAATAATTCATGCGAATGCCGAAGGGCTTCAATCTCTCTCTCAAGTGCTCAAGTTTTGATTGCAGTTCAAAAGGCGACAACAGCAGCAACAACAGCAGCAACAACAGCAACAGCAGCAACAACAGCACCAACAACATCAACAACAACAGCAACAACAGCAGCAGAAGCAGTTACTTTATCGCTAATTGCAAAGATTAATTGAAAGCAATATTCGCCTATCATTATATTTGCCTAAGTATGGCATATATCTGTCTCACTGCTTGAGTAATTCCCTCTTTGTCTATTTTCCTCTGTCTCTCATGTATATCTATTAGTATAATTTTCCACTTAATATTTAATCGATCGATCTGATTTTTGACAGTCAGTGCACAGTCAAGTGGCGATAATAACGCTTCGATAACACACACAAACACACAGGCAGCATGTGCATAGCAACAACAGTAGCAACAGCAACACCAGCAACAACAGCAACAGCAACAGCAACAGCAACAACAACAACAACAGCAACCACAACTAGGAGTCTGTGTCTCCTATGATTGCGCATTGCACACTGCATAGTTAATGCAGAACTTATACCATGTACTAATACCAAAAGGGAGTAACACAAATTGCATTAAATATGAATACAATGAACAAAATCATACAACTAAATATCTCCAATAGTTTTCATTACAATTCAAAAATTTATCTAAAAAATAACTTAAAACTTGCCTTAGAATACTATCAATTTAAAGGGTATCTATCTTCACATTTGATCTACTGCATTTGCATTTGCTCGACTGCTGTCAATTTGATGTTTGCGCGTTAAATTAATTTAGTCAGAGAGCCATTGAAAATTCCATATGCATTGCCAGCCATTCGAATTGAGCCTAGCGCCTCCTAGAGAGTGTACTATACATCCACACATACATACACACATACACACCTACACATATATAACCAACCATCTATGCATCTACTGTATGCATCTCTGAGCTCGACTGACCGATAAATTGTTAGTTGAACTCGCGGCACAACGTTGCCAGCTGCAAATTGCCAAAAGCCAAATTCCATATGCAATGTACTATGGGTGGCATCAAATAAATGGATCATATGGAAGACAAGATATTATAATTACCACTCGCTAAATTCTCCTTAGTGAAATAATGTGAACAATACAAAATATATCAATTGATGATAACGTTTTTACGTTAAGAGTATATTATGAGATTTTAACGTTAAGAATATATTATGAGGAATAAAACTCTTTTTAACAAAATAAAACAAATATTACATAATATTTCTTACTTTATAATGCACACAATTATTATATTCTCGAGTTCTTTTCAACCTGAGCGGCAAGACAGTTACTCATCCCAGATTTTGGGAGATTTCGTGAAAAAAATAAAACGATTATCGCAAAACATTTATAACTAGCAAAGCTCTCAGCTCTCTCTAAACTGATCGCCGAGAAACGTTTTTAAAGAAATAATGTATAATACCTATCATCCGATAATCATCTGAAATATTACAACAATGCCAGATTTCTTTGCCCACTGAGCATATTTAAACGCATCTATAGGGAATATATTTTATAAATATTATTTTTAAGAGAATAAAAAAAATATTCCGCAATACCCGCAATTTGGAATTCTTTTCCACCTGAGCGCCGAGAAACGTTTTCACGTTACGCATCTATTTTGGGGAATAGATTTTGTAAAAATATCAAACGTCAAAAGGGAATTGCCCAAAAAAAAGACTTAAAATATTTCGAAAGTTTTGCTACATATTATTGCTGATTTCCCCATGGCACTCGCTCTTCATACACAAACTGAGCATCATACATATTTAGTGCTGTTTGCACTCTGTCTGTCTGTCTATCTGTCTGTCTAACTGTCTCTCTGTCTGTCTGTCTCTCTGTCTGTCTGTATGCCTGAATGGGCTCTGTGTATCTTTGGGTGTGTGACACAAAAACACACTTTTAACCATTTAATTGGAGGTGAAGAATCAGTAAATGCAGAACGTAACGGTATGTGGCAACCATTTTGTTTGACTGACAAAATTTGCAGTGCATCCATTTAGAAACATTCAAGTGAGTTTTTAGTTTTACCCCTCTCCCTCAACACTCTCTCTAGTCAGCCCTCTCCAGCTGCGAAAAATTTTCGCAATTATCTAAATGGATTTCGATATACAACAAAAAGACGTGGGTGGGTGAGGGGGAAAGGAGGTAAATGTGTGAAAGGCAAGTGCAAACTTTTAAACTAGCAATTGAAAGTGCATTGCACGTGTTCCATGAAAAAGAGGGCAAACTCCAGTTGCAACATACCAATTTTGAGTCAAAGGTGCAGCAGCTGCACTAAGAACAAAAATTTGTATATAAAATAAATGTAATAATTACCAAAAAAGAACTCCAAATAAAGCACATCTTGGTGATTACTTTTAGATTTATGCATATATATATTATACATTTATTTTTATATTTATTTATTTTTTGTACTATTTTTTTATCAGTGTATATGTAGTGCATTAAGTTATGCTGGGGCAGAGTACTTAACTAAGTAAAGGTAAGTGCGACGTTCTTAATGAGTCTGAAAGCATAGTTGCATGCCAAGTGTGTAAGTAGCTATGTAAATCAGTTAAAGCATTGCCAACCCTACCAACCCTACCAACCCTATCAACCCTACCAACTCTATCAACCCTGGCAACCCTGCCACTCCTGCCCTGCAGCTAAGCAGTTAACGCTTGCAATTAGAATGCAGCAAAGGTGCAACACATCTCTGCCCCTCTGGCCAAAAAGCATGTGCTGCCTTTCATCGTGCAGGCATCTCTGTCCAACAATGGAACTCTCTCTCTCTCTCTCTCTCTCTCTCTCTCTATCTGACATGTACACTCTTCCTGTAACTATCAAACTGTCTCCTTTGTCTGTCTGTCTGTCTTTCTGTTTAGCAAATGCTATAATTTTAATGCCAGAGCACGCGTGCCGCACATGTTTGTAAAATCAATTAAAGTTTTCGCCATCTCCTGCTCTCAGCGAAATTTCCAAGGCGCAACTAGTTCATTTAAGGTTCAACACACACACACACACACGAATATTTACACACACACACACACAAACAGCTCAGCAAATGGTCAAACAAACATGAGGCGAGTCCTAAGACAAAGGCATGCCGTCAAGACAAACAATGCCTGATTGTCGATTGGGTGCACAGCTTTTGGCCTGGACAGGAGCTCAGCATTCAGTTAAATATATATATAGAAGTATATATATACTATATATAGTCGTATATAGTTCGATATTTTGGGTCTTTGGTGCTACTCGAATGTTAATCCTATTAGCAGATAGTCAGCGTGGGTGAGTGTGTGCTTGAGTTTCAGTCCCGTCTTATTTGTGGCCAACAAACAGAAGCAATTCACATAGCACACAAAATGCACTGTGAGAAAAACATAGCAAGTACTCAAAATGTATAACTTCCATTTATAAAACATGGATCACAGCATGCGTTAATCAGGGATGGCACGATTAGTCATATAATGCATTATAATCGATTATTTTCCTGAAAATATCGATTTAATCGAATCGGAAAAAAGTATAATGTAATGAGTAAAGCTAAAATTAATCATATGATTAATCGATTAATCGATTTTCTGCCATCCCTAACCATAATATATTGAACATATTGAACTTCAAATGCATATATATCATATTAGATCATTATATTAGTATGATTTGTTCATTAAATTTTGTACAGTGCATCTCAGTTTGCTGCATGTGGTATGTGGCATGCGGCATGTGATGCCTGGGCATGGCATGCCGTCGTAAGTTATTTCCAATATGATATGTTCAGGGTTAGTGATATGCTTTGGGCGTCAAACTAAATGTCGATGTCAAACGTGAGAGTGATGGAGAGAGTAGAGCTGTTTTGCTCATAGAGCGAGATGGCTTGATCGTACTTACTTTGTGCTATGAGCCTCATTGTAGTTCATTAACAAATGCAGTATTGTCTCACGATACTCCAGCACATAGCACACATTGTTCAATAACATATCGAAGAGTCCACGCGCGTTCTCATCATCCTTGAGCCTTTGCAGTGCCAGCAAACTCTGCAGCAATTCCCGGAATGTCTTTAATTAAAAAAGCAATAAACGGGTGACAAATATCAACAACAGCAACAACAAAAATCATATAATAATAAATAACAGAAATTATAAATATGTAATCAAAAGAGCAAAAGAAAAGTAGAGACCAGAGTAGAGCAAAGAATGTGAGATTGAGAAAAATAATTGGATTTCAGTTTAAGAAGAAATTATTAAGAAATTCGAAATGAAATGTATATCATTGATCTATATAGTCTTACCATATAGATTTGGATCTTTAATCACTTGTGCTTTTTGGGTCCCTTTGCTTGACTCTATGTGCAGTAGTTGGCTTAAGCTCTGAGAGTCTTAATTCAAGGCGAAATGCTGAGCAGCAAGCAAAGTGCACCCAAAAGTGCACTTACAGTGCCAAAACAAACACTAACACACAAACACACACAGGATACATATATGTGTGTAAGTTTGTATGTGTATGTGTGGTAATCCTTGCCTGCATTTACTTACCAAGAGGGCCACATGAAGTCGCTTGGCCCATAGACGCGCCTGTTTCTTGTCGCATTGAATCATGTCCATGTCATGTTGCATGCGCGTCAGAACCCAGTGGAAACATTGCACGCTCAGCGATTCGCTGCAAAAGATGAAAGCGAAGATGAACACAAAGAGAAAAATAAAAACGAAAAAAAAGCGCAATACGTGATGCAACGGCAGCAAGAAAACAAAATACTATAGCATAGAAAAAATGGGGTAGCAACTTTAAAAGACTTTAAGCTTAAATAATCTTCAATGTGCTTATAAGTCCAGCAGTCGAACGATGCATTAAAGCCAAGTTCTGGCTGCAGGTAAGCAGCTTTTGCTGCTTACTACTTGCAACTTGCAAGTGGCTAAAAGAAAGTGCAAAGGGGAAAGTGGAAAGCGGCAAGCGGCAAGCGGCAAGCGGCAAGTGGAAAATGGAAAGTTGCAAGCGAAAAGCTTGCCTGTTGAAGCACACTGAAAAACTCATTAACAAAATTAATTTTTAAGTAGCGCTACAAAATGAGTGGCAGCCTAACTTGCCACGCCCACGCCCGCGACCCTCCCGAAAAAAGAAAAGTGCAAAAGGGTAGAAGTGGGCGTGGGCCAAGCCGCACGTTTTGCTTAGTTTATGTCAGGCTGCTGCTGCTGCTGCTAGAGTTGTTATTGTTGTTGTTGTTTTTGCTGTTTATATAATACTCTAAGCAAGGGTTGTTCACATTTCTTGGAAATAATTTAAGCTGGCCTAAATAAATATGAATTATTTGCTATTATTATTCTGCTAACAATTCAAGTTTAAATCTGTTCCAAAGGACGCTTAAAAATTATTTGCAGATACAGAGATTCAGCTCATTTTCAAGTGCATTAAATTCAAATAAATTTATCACAGCAACATTCTTCTTAATTAAATAAATTACTACTGAATTTAATTTGTAATAATTAAATATATATAATTTAAATTTAGATAATTTGTATTAATCTATGGCAAGCGTATTCAACGTATCGTACAGGAGAAATTTTCAAGTTTGGCTGTCGCAACATTTGCGTGGCAAGTTGGCAAAATTAGCAACGCGACGTCTGCTTTGGTGGTCATTAAAGTTTCTACTGCAATTTGCTGCAACAGCAATCACTTGGGTTTGGTCTGGGTAGACATTTGAAAAGGCATTAAAATCAAATTAATTACAGTTTGCGCGACAGTCGCCGCAGCAGCATTACCAAGGTAAAGGGGCAAGGAAAGGGGCGACAGCAACAGCAGCAACTTCAACTTCCAGTTGAAACGAACTGAAATGAACTCTAAACTCGAATAAATAAATTATAAAATCAATAACATTTCCAAAAGCAGCAAAGTGCTCGGATTCATTTCCGTAGTGCACAGGTGTACAGGAGAACAGATGCACAATTAGCGATATCTATGCACAAATATCTCTGGAGGTAATAAATTAATGAGTTCG
Organism: Sphaerogastrella javana; assembly: GCA_037040025.1. Taxonomy (NCBI): domain Eukaryota; kingdom Metazoa; phylum Arthropoda; class Insecta; order Diptera; family Drosophilidae; genus Sphaerogastrella; species Sphaerogastrella javana. The sequence goes on from JBANCZ010000483.1 coordinate 9,220, forward strand.
ATGGCAATACAATGCTCAGATATAGATGAAATAGATGCGATATGAAGCCAATTGATGTAATTTAAATGAAAACTAATAGAAACTATAAATTAAACGATATGTCCGGTGGATAGTTTCAAATATTTGAGTACTTAATACCCTGGAAACTTTAAAGGAATACCAATGGATTAGCTCAGTTTTCAGCCATACTTAAGACATATTTTTTTAATAAAAAATAAATAAGATTTTTTTTTAATGTTATGTTAAATGTTAAGCTATTCTATATAGAATTCTAAAAGCTTAAATTTCAGTCATATTTTAGCTATGTATATATTATAAATTTTACAAAATTAGAAAATTGATAGGAAATGTTTTATAATGAATATAAGTTATACTTATATTCGTGTATATGAAATTAAAATAAATGATTTATTTATTAAATAGTTAAGGATATTTATATATAGAATTCTATAAACTTTAGTAACTAACAAACTTTCTAAATTTGAGCTTTAAGCACTGCCACACGATCATTTGATGGTCAATGCTTCGATTCATCTTTTTTGTAGTTTGCAAAAAAGTACGAACTAGTGGAAGGAAACCTTAACAAAACTGAAAACTCAATTTCACTTTTCACTTTTTGTGAAGTTCTTTTTTGGGGTCCTTCCTTTACGGTCATACATTATTGCAATAACATGCTTTATATATAGTGCAAAATCAGTAGAAAATGGCAGACGATAAAGAAAGTTGTGAAAAGTGCCACAGAGCGAGGCGGGAAGGGGGTAAGCGGACAACGAACAGCGGACAGCGGTAAATTGCATTTGCGGAAATAAACAGAAAGTTTTATGCCCCGGCAAAAATGTAGTATATATTTATATACATATATATATATATGTATGTATGTATATTTATATATGTATATGCACATACATATAAATGTACGTATATGTGTGTGTGCTGCTGTAGAGCAACTCTGGCTTAAAAAGAGGCGACAAAAAGGCATGATAAAAGACAGTGGGAAACCAGGGTAAAAATGAATAACAGGCAGCAGCAGTAGTAGCACTGCAAGCCAGAAAATTTGAATAGTGCGGGAGGATTGCCAGTTTTTTCATTCCTCTACTTCTTCTCTTTTTTTTTTTTTGGGAGACAGTCTCTGAGGGAAGGGTGTGCGGGGTAGACGCTGTGAAAACTTTGGAGCAACGGAATGACAACATTTTTGCAAAGCTTCATTGTTGTCATTCAGAAACTAATTTGAAAGTAACCAAAACAATTTTAAAGAAATTTCCCACCACACAGCCCAAACATACAAAAGCAAGCACACAATGTGAGTGAAAACGAGAGAGAAAGAAAGAGAGAGTAGAAGAGAGAGAGAGGTGGAGTGTGTGTGTGTGTGTGTGAGAGAGAGTCAGCCAGATGACAGCAAAATTTTATTAAGAGTATGCTGTATAACAATAAAATAGCCAACAACAATGCGAGTGACCAGCGAAATGCTTGAATTGTCAACTCAAGCTCAAGAATATTGCTGCAGATTTGTTGGGGCATTCACACAGAGAAGGAGGGGAAATCAAATTCCAGAAGGCAGAGCAATGATAGAACATAAGAATAGACAAGCTGCTCTTAAGCTTGGGGTAGCACCCACGCAGTTGTAAAGTGACGTAGGTCAACGATTCGCGTCATGACTTTGATTTGTGCATGTGTTCTCATCTCTTTCATTGCAAAAAAAAAAGAACAAAATTAATGCAATAAAACTGGCAAAAGTATCGCATGCAAACTAGAGATGAGCAGCTGCTAAGGGACGAATCTATTTGTTTCAAACGATAGCTTTGGAATGTTTGAATGAAGTATTTAGAGCATAATTAAATCTTTAAACAAGACTTATAATATACTAAATAAGTTAAGTAAAGTAAGATGAAAATATTTTTTAAAATTAAAAAACTATCGCTTATATTGTAGCTCAATTGTTTACACTCTCATCGCTCTGAGAAATTGAACCCAGGCAATGATATACAAATTGTATTGTGGCCATAGCAATGTGACATTTATCTATAGATCGAACAATTTTCCGAGCACTCGCAGCAAAATGGGGAATTTTAACCAGAGACACAAAGTTTATTCGCTGCATGCAATACGAATACGAATACGAATACGACTACGCATTCAAATACTGTTCTTCATTTATTTTTGTAGTATTTTGGCTTCGACTCCTGTTACGAAAAGGTCATAGGATGCTGAAAATTGAAACCTCTGGATACTAGTTTGTGTTCTGTGGTCAGCTGCTTTGCGTTATGTTGTCGATAAAGTTGAAGAAAGAAAAAGAAAAGCATACGCAGTTTGGTTAACGCTTGCTTCATTTGAAAGTTTTGTTCTTGGCATCGTTGAACAAATGGCTAAATTGAGTTCATGCCAAACAAAAAGAATAAAGAAAAAGAAATTTGTGCATAGTTTCAAGTGTATGGGTACACTTTAGTGAGCCACTGTAGCAAAGTAATTTGATTAAAAGCCGCCCAAACAACATTTGCATATCTGCTGACTCTCGATGCTATCGATGCTATCGATTCTATTTTCAGAGCTGACCACCAGGTTATGGATTTTTATTAGCCATGGCAACGAATGAGTTGATTCATTACAATCGTTTTACCCATGGCAGAGAATTCCAATCAGAGATATAGTGATTTCTTTTTCTTTTCTTTTTTTTTTTGCAGCCCAAGCAGATTTTAGAAAATGGTTTGAGAACCTTTGCTTGTTTGTGTAGGCTTTGCATAATTGCTTTGCAGGTATAGACATTGAAACTCGTACAAGAACTTTTATAAAACTTAAGTTCAGAGAATTCAGAATAATAGTTCTATATCTATGTTTATCTTTTGTTAAGCCTTAGTTTCTTTTGCTATTGTTATGCTGCCTTTCTCTTACTAGTTAGTATTCAAGTGTTCGAAGCAACTCTCAGATTATTCAAGGGGCAGCTGTGCGGCAAGTGGACTCGACTGTAGCGCACTTACTTATGCAGCAGCATGTTCACTGCTCGGCTTGTATACATATGTATATATTGCTTTCTAGCTATCTATCTATCTCGCTCTTGTATTGGGGTTATGGGTATTATCAATAGCAGTCGCAATTAATTTGGATCGCTTTAGTAAACCACAGGGCATATCTCAGCAAAAGACAGCTCCAGGGTTACTTGCACTCACACACGCACACACACACATACCAACGCATCAGTGACATTGGTAAATGCAAGTCAGGCACACACACACACACACACACACATACAGAGAAGAGCCATTTAGTCACCCACTTACCTGACTAGCTGCAATTGTAGACCACTCAAACGATTGAACTCCATGAAAAATCGTATGGCCCACAATAGATAGGAGTCATCGTGACTCGACGAGCCGGCGTTGCGTTCGAGTACCCTCCGCACTTGCCGCACCAGCGTGTTGTATGCGGAGCGCAGCACCTCAATGCAATATTCGCGCAGGCACAATCTGTAAAATGAGGAACAAGAGAGAGACAGAGAGAGAGAGAAAGAGAGTGAGTGAGACATGCATGAAAAATGGTTATACCACAATAATATTGATTGAAAGCCAGTATTTCTCCCAGTGAACACAGAATACAAATATAGCACATACGCACATTCGTTTTACACTGAGCCAAAATTTAAAACATGAAATGCAATACATCCATTCTTAAAGTTACTTGAATATATAGAAAACTCCCTATAAAACTCCCTAAACAATAAATATTCTGGAATTAAATATTACAAATTCCTGAAAAAATTATGAAACAATTTAACAATTATTTACTCGCTTTACACTGACCAAAAATTTAAAATAACAATTGTAATAAAACAATTTTAGAAAATATTTAAAGAGAGAGAGAGAAATAGAGTTCCCTAAACAATAACTCTACTTCAATACAATTATAGAAATTTTAAAAATCCCTCAAAAATATATAAAATAATTTTACAACTTTTTAAAAACGCACACTCGTTTTACACTGAGCAAAAACTTAGAACAAAAGCAATACAATATTTTAAAAGTTACTTAGAGCTCTTCAAACAATAGAACTACTACAATTACTTTAATATTAAAAATTAAGTTCAAAAAAAAAAAATACAAACATTTTACAATATTTCCTTTTAATTTCAGTGTATATATCGATATATCTATATGCCTGTGTATGTGGTACAAATGCGGTCGCTGCGACGGCATTTGGCGGCGTTTTTATGCAATAAATTTATCCCGACCAATTTATTTGACTAAAGCATTGCTGTAAGAGATGCACCACAGTTGCAAGTTGCAAGTTGCAAGTTCCCAGTTGCCAGTTGCAAGTTGGCTGTTTTGCAATCGCTCAACAAATCTCAGCATCTTCAGTCAGGCCGCAGGCCAAACAAATCCATACAAATCCAATGCAGACATAGATTAATTTATGCGACTCCCACGCAAAACCAAACCCAACCCCTCGGGGCTGAAACCCAAAGCAGGAAGAACAAAACAAAAGGCGAAAAACTGAGACGCCACAATGGCGGCTTATTGCAAGTTGGCAAGTTGCAAGTTGCAGCTTGCAACAGTCGTTGAATGGCAACAAATTGTTGTGTGTCGACGGCTTCCGACACGTGACATTGATGAACTTTGTGCTCCTCGACGTATACGTGCGCTCCCCAAAAACCAAGCTATATATCTCGTTCTAACCACCTATGCGTATCTCTCTCTCTCTCTCTCTCTCCTAGTGATAGCAAAGCTGCTGCTCGTTTTTTTGGCTCTGCTTTTTTTGTGGGCAAAAATATATTGGCCATCTTTTGCGGTTGGCCACCTATTGATGGGGCAACTTGTCTAATCACAGTCCCGGCCAGAGCAATTTATGGCTGCCAACTGATTTGCTTGGCCATAAACCAGGCCAACTTAGTCCGGCCTGGTGCACAGTTCAAGCCAAAGCAAGCGCACTAACAAGCAAAAATGTTGGCCCACAATGCAACGAAAGGCTTTAGATCAGTTGTTAGTGTCGTTGCAAGTGCTTGCCGGCCTGCCTCCACTGCTGGTGGCGCCACAAAGATTACGTTGCCACTGCTGCATTTTTATCTTGGCTCCGGACTTTATGCTTGCCGGACGACAAATCGCAACAACAAGTAACTGATAAAGTTGGCTCCAAGTCGACGATGATATGTTCTACACTAAGTTATATATAGTCTAAATAATATGTGAATAGATATATCATACTAATATAATCAAAGCTAAATGGAAGTTAACTTTTATATGTATCTTTATATATTTACCTTTAAGCCCTCTCTTCCCTGCTCTACAGACCTTCGATAATAGAGAAAACCTTCTAATATCACGCCTTGTACAACCTTGCTCTATACCCTTAGCCGCAGTCGAATTAAAGTTAGAGTATAAGTGGAACTGATATTACTTTCATGTAGTAGTAGTAGTCGAAGTGGTGGGTAAAATGCATTTTTGTGCTAACCGAAGCAGGTTGCATTCGCATCCTGGGCAACGTTGGGTCGCATATCCTTTAAGTAGTTTGTTGGTTAGCAGCAAAATCATAAAATAGCTGCACCTGGTGGCCATTAGGGAGTGCGGAGTGCCGTGTGCGCAATGCGCAAGGGAGACGAAGGCGACAGGAAAAAGACGTTTTTGGACCAAACCGGCGCCTTGGCAATGGCTTTGCACAGGTCTTTGTTTCGCTACGACTGAACCATTTGGCCAGAACAGCACAGCTACGGGAAAAGAAAAGTAGCAGGAGCTACAGCAGCAACGGTAGGAAACCAGCAACAGCCAATATCGCTTGGATGATTCTATAAAATAACGAAAGTATCTGAGGCTAAAGGAGTGGAGCGTGGAGGGTGGAGCGTGGAACGTAGAGTAGAGGCTGGAGTAGAGCATGGAGAGATTGAGATGAAGCAAAAGGAAATGCCTTCATTTATTATTGAATATTATTTTATACGCTCGCTCGCTCTGTTCCGACTGCAGCGTAAAATCGAAAATCAATGACCGGAATGGTGGGCTGACTGCCTGCCAGCATCCCAGCCATAACAATTCCAATGCTAATGGCCACAATAGATGCCAAAGGGCCAAAAGTGCAGGAAGGAAGTTGCCTTTATACAGGCAGCACGGACAGATAGACAGACAGACAGACAGACAGACAGACAGACAGACAGACATGGTACAATTCCCAACATACTACTACAACTTGTTTATCGACACAAGCTGGGACTTTACCTCACAGTAAATGCGCTGCGTCGCGTCACCTTCGCCTCCTCCTTGATGTGACGATGCGAACGTTTCTGTGTCTGTTTCTCCCGATCGAAGTCAATGGACGAGACACGCTGCAGCGCCTGATGGCATATAATATCACGATCCGATACAGATTTCATATTGCGTATGACATACGTCCCTCCAAAGCGAGAATGCCTCCCAGTGGGTGGCTTTGCCTGACGTCGTGCATTCTCCCGACGACGTGCAGCGAGCAATTCCTGCTGATCCCGCTGTTTCTCGCTGAGACTGCGCTGCAGGGAAGCATCCGCCAGCGACTCAGCAGACTATAACATTAAAATAAATAAAATGTCATTCGAATTGATCTATTTAAAGTATACCAAAGGTACTTACCTGTTCGCGATACAAGAGGCATATAATTTCCAGGCCATGCAAATGGAACTGCGCTTCATCCGCTGAGGAGACTATGAACAACACCAGATCCAGCATGCCAGTCTGATGCAACGCCCAAATGACCTGATCATGCAAACTGGCATCATTATCCGCACGGCACTCGGCCTCAGGATTAGCTGGCACTTGCAGCACATTACGCACCAGCACTAAGATCCGTTCAATCAACAGATTTTGCTCCTCGCTACGTATGGCAAAAGCCTGAAAAGAGACACAGAGTGAAAGGGAAAAAGAGAGTGTGAGCGAGAGAGAGGAATAGGCAGGTTTTTGGGCTGCGTTGAGGCAACATTAAAAGTCAAAATAATAATAAAAATGTCTTGCGGCAGGCAAATCCCAGTGTAAAAATCTAAGCGCACCAAATCCCGCGAGTCAAGTTAAAATAATCAAATGAAATTAAATTAAATTAAATTGCAAATTTATGTAGCTCGACTGTAAAACGGAAGCCCACAACGCCGAAAGGCAGAACCAAAAAAAAAAAAATACATGAAAAAAGAAAAAAGAGTAGGAGCAGCAGATACTCATACTCATGCGATGACTATACAACGATGCCACCACAACAAAGTCAAGATGAAATCAATTTGGACTCTGCTACAGCAAAGCCCAACCCCAATCCCCAAGCCCCCTCAGTCCCCACTCCCGACGCCCGGACATTGAAGGCGCAGTTACTGCTGTCGGCTTACAAATAAATACAACTAATGCGGCTTTTGTGCCTACAAGCCAGCTGTGACTTTAGACTCCGACTCTCGCATTCTTATATTCTCAATCTCAATCTCATTCTACCCTCTGCTCTGTGGCTCCTACGTTGGTCATGGACACCCATGCACACTCACTCTTCTGTCCCCCTGTTTCTATCATTCACTCACTTTGCCTCCATCTATCCAAATGCTGCCCTTGCCCAAATTTCAATGCCTCATTCAAAGGCAAAGTTAATAATGACTTCCGCTTTTGGTTACCCTACGCAACAACAACAGCGGCAACCACATCTTTTCATACCAACGGAAAAAAGCTGAATGAGAAAGCTGTAGTCGAGTTAACAAGCTCAAAATGCACAATGTATTAGTGAATCTTATTTAAATAATACTTTAATGATTGTAATTCCAGTTACAACAAATTTTCAACAGAAAGAAAATGAATCTTAATTCATAATATTATTCATTCAATTCAGTTCAAAAAGTCAAATAATGTATAATATTCGAACCACATATCCACATCTTACAATCATTCGACTTGTTCTAGTGTGCAAATCGAATATACCTTTGATACACTATTAAAATTAGAAGCTTTTGACATCGAGCGCAACCGGAGCAACGCCCCATGTCCAATGCCCGCTGCTCTCACCCCGCTGGGCTGTCCACTTGGCTGTTAGCCGAGCATACATCAAAGCGTGTAAGTCGGTGCCACGCAAATAAGGAAGTAAAGCATAAAAAGTCAGCCAGCGGCATCAATGCCATGCTCATTCAATGCTCCAATACTGCCACACATTCATTATCAACAGCAGCAACGACCGACAGACGGACAGACAAACTGTGCAACAGACAGACAGATAGACATACAGACGAAGGGACAAGAAGTCAGATAGAGGGACAGGCAGAAATTCACTAGCATTTAAGCTAAAAACGAAAACGAACGAACGAACGGAACGAAACGAATAAAAAACCGTTAGCTGAAAAATGAAAATCTAAAGAAAATCCTCTGGCGACTCTTTGCACTGGCAAAACGCGCAGGCACCATGAAAATCCTTTGGAATTGCTCCCCTGAGTGTTATGAATGTCGATTCAATCGGCTTTAAATGAATTTATTTCGCTCTGTCAGAGCTCTTATTTTTCCCTATATACATGAATAGATGTGGTGTAGTATGTGTATGTGTTTCAGTGTGTGTGTATGGGCATCTATGATTACTGTATATGAACATAATATTTTTTTTTTACTTCATCAACATTTAGCTATTCAATGCTGATAATTGCCAATGACAGTTGATAGAAGAAACAAAAAAATATCCAAAGAAAACTAAACAAGTTGAAATGTTTCAATTTGAAAATTAAACCTGCGGCAGATCATTGATAAAACGAACTTTATAGCTCTTAGAAATGTTTAATGGCTGGAAATATTTATTAAATCTATCTTAAATATTTAAAGAATATAAACAATACCAGAGAATATTGTTACTCAATGGAATTTATGAGTTTAGATCCAGAGGATGAACTTCAGATGGCAAACTGGGATTAGTAAGATTAATTCAAATAATCCCTCATCATTCTTCTACTATTCCTTCCACTCAGAATGAGATATCAAAAGTCACTAAACTACGCTTTTAACCTATGGTCCACAAAACGTGTACAGAAACAAAACATGTCGTAATTATTGCCTTGTTTTTAGAGCTGTTACACATGTATGCAGATTGGTAGAAATTACTCCTTTTACAGCACAACAGCATAGGAAGAAAAGAAAAAAAGAACAACCACATGATCAATTATAAACTTGCATTCAAAAGCAATTGAAAACAGTTTTCAATCTCTCTGTTATTGCTACTCATACACATCAAACGTGCTATGATTTTCCTATTGCTCTGTGGCTCCATTGGAAAACGCAATGGAGCTCTATTTCTTTTTTCTCCGTATTCTAACCATTTTCTACTTAATTCCCAGCCGTTGGGCATGTGTGTGTGTGTGTGTGTGTGTGGGAGTATTTCTTCAGCTTTTTTGTGCTAAGGTATTCATTTCTTTTCAACTACAATTTAGCAATTGAAAACATTTCATTCTCAGACAGTCACCCACACAAAATGTTACAAATTGTACCCACAATTCTTGGTTGTTGTCGGCGTCGATGTTTCCATTTTTCTATTTTCTATTTTTACTTTTTGCCTATACAGATTTTTTCCCTTGTATTTTGTTGTGGCTTTTCCGGGTAAGCCACCTGCACTGCTCGGAAAACTCCCATTTGATTTCGTTGTGCGACATTTTGGGGCATGTTGACGACGCCTAGGAAAAAACCACAGATTTCCTTGTAGAGCCAACATCAACGTGTTTGATTTCAAGGTGCCTGCCGGCACTTTTCTCGTTTCTTGCTTATGTTTTCCGTCTTGTTTCTCCCCACGTTTCTTTTTTGGCATTTTTTTTTTAGATTTTTTGAGGGTGTTTATTAAATCGACTTGTTGCGGTTTTTCCCCTAATTTTGTTGTTGGTGAAAAGTTGCCTAACGCCGATTTGATTCCGTGTGATTTTTACAGAACTAAATGTTTAGCATATTTATTCTTTGGCTTTTTGTTCCGTTGTTTTGATATTTCCAACACGTTTCGTCTAACAACAACATCAAAGGGTTAAAGCACAAGTTGAAACTCATTTATAGAGAGACAGATAAGACCGAATGGGGAGCAGGTTGAATGGCAAAGATGAGGCGCAGATAGTAAATGTAGTTCAAATTAGTTATGAACAGAAAGCACAAGAAATAAAAGCAAAAACTGTTAACGTGAATGGGAAAGGCAGAGGCCAACAGAAAACAAACACAAAAAATAAAAGGGAACTCCGGAGAAAATATTTTCCAACTTGGCTCTCCTTCTGCTGCCAACTGCACGAGGAGAGCCATTAAAACTTTTATTCTGCCGCCTGCCACATTAATACATACGTAAAGGGGGGATGGAGGGCACAGAATGGTCTATAAAGATTATAAAAATAGTTGTGTGAATGCCAAAAGGGAATGGAGTACGATAATTGCCAGAGATTCATGCCGATCCAGGCCTAATTAACGCTATTCTTTCCAGTCGAAACAGTTTGTACGATGATTATGTAGTTCAGGAGATGAATTTCAATTTGTTGCTTTATGTGCGCAGTGGTAGGAACAAACTACCCGCATATACAGAGATTATAATGATGGCAAAGAGCACGCGTTGCACTATTGAAACATCATAGAATGTATATCGCGAGGGTCCACTCGGATGATCGCGTAATAGTTCCGGCGCCAAAGGCTTCACCCTCGGCATCACCTCAACGGGGCTCTCCAGAATCCCACAGAGTAGCATGCCCCACACTGGTCCACGTACATAGCGCGATGTGTAGTTGTAATAGTTGCGTTGATTGCCAATGGTACGCGCTGATTTATTAATCATATGTCTGTTCTTATAGTCCACAGAGATGAGAGTGTTCTCCCCAATGCGAGACTGGCAATACGGGCACTTTGCATAGTGGCCCTGTTCGTCCATCCATTCAAAAATGCAATCGCCGCAAAACAAATGGCCACAGAAAGTTACACGTGGCTTGTAAGCGGTGCGCAAGCAGATCAGACACATATAACTCTTCGGGGGCGATCCACTGTCCGAGGAACTAGTGATTGTGGTTGTTGTTTCATGGTCGGATTCGATCTCAGTTGCGCTCAACTCTTCCTCCGAGCTCATTTTGATATTTGTGCGACGGGATTTTAATTTAACTTATGAAAAATATTGTTTTGTGTAATCTAGCCAGATATAGGACTTACCACTTCCAGCGCCTGCTTGAGTTTTTCAAATAGAGCTGTCCAGATTTTGTCTCTGGCAAAGGCTGCTTTATAGCCCTGCAGTATATCGATGAGCTCCAGGAACACTTTACGTCCGTGGTTATCACTCGGTGGTCCGTCGCGATACAGCAACAACGTCGGATTGGTCAATATGACCAGCAGACGTATTAGCAGATCCGACAATTCCTCGTGCTGCACGTAATCAGGCAGCATGTACACCAAATCAGTTTGCAGCACCTTGGCGCGTCCCAAGTGTCGGCGATACTCATGATTATCAAGATCACGACGCAGTATCCAAATAAGATGCTGCCAAGCAACAGAAAAATATCAAATATATATTTGTTTCTCCAAAATATCAATCTCAAATTACCTTTAGGCCATCCGCTGCATCGGGCTCCGCCTGGTAGCGTGTGCCATCGCTCACTCCGAGTGCTGCGCATGTGGCATCGATGTCCGCCAATAGCACAGACATGTTCGTGATATTTATATTCCGCTTTTCTTCAAACAAAACTCTGTTAATAGTTTTCTTCAATCACAAAAATATTCTTATTTATTTCACAAAAATACAAAACAACTTGTCTGATTTCCCGCGCAAAAAACTAAAGACAAAGCAGCTGTTCGATCGATATGTAGCCGCTCACGATAATCGCGCTCTGATATCGATATTTGTGCTCGCTTTTGCGTTGCGCACTTTGCGTAGGTTGCTGTCTTGGCTAAAATATGAGCGCGAAGAAATTCATAAATAAAAGAATTCAAAACTATGAAAATTTGTAAATATATTACAATGCATTATTACACTCTTCGTACAGCTGAGCAGTTGGCTATTATTTAGCTAGAACTTATTAATTTTATTAAAATTAATGATGATGTTCGGGGTATTCCCTGCAGTTAAAATATAAATAAAATTTATGAGGCATTTTCAAAAGTGTTAAAACTTTAAATAGATTCCGATACACTTAGACTTAGAAAATCTGCTTAATTAAATGCATTTATATTTAGTTATAAAACTATTAAAGAAAAAGGCATATCGATAACTTTAATTAAATGTTAAATCGATGGAAAATAAGAACAATCGTACATAGAAAACAGGATGGAGTATTAATTGAAGCCAAAGAAACCAGTAAATTTAAATATAAAATTCTATTGCAGAAGGAACTAGACGCACTTGAACATGCAATGACCATTGACTCTGCAAATCATACGAATTCGATTCAATTTAAAATTATTTGCCTGCAAAAGTTCAAGCATTCACACGGAGAGGAAGAAGAAGAGATCGAATTATATACATATATGTATATATTGGCTTTTATCTGAAGTGTCCCTGCGTAGGGAATTTTCAGCTCACATTTGAATTGTCAATTTGCAACTAGAAGCACTGCAGGCAATGGATTCGTTTCGTTTCGTTTGGATTCGATTCGATTCGTTTCGTATTTGAATATTTGCGCTATGGAGGTGCCAACAACTTGGGAAATTTAAATCCTTTGCTGGCATTTTTCATTAAGCATTGAAGCATCAAATTACCAAAAGTTTACCAACTGAATTATGCAATATCCGGCATACGAAAGCAGTTAAACACTGAAAGAAAGATTCAAGAATCCAACGACCATTGCAGTCGAACTAATCATCAAAAAAAAAAAAAAAAAAACTAAAAACTTGAAACTTTTGCAAAAAGCATACGAGGAGAGAAATGCAAAATTAAAAGCAAACAGCTTTCTGTGCCCAGTATATTTATCTATGATATGGACAAATACGTTGTGCAAACTTTTTCAGCTCCCACTCCCTGAAAAGACTGCTCCAATTCCAGTCTCAGCAGCAATCCTCTCGAGCAGCACACGTGCACTGTGCCTGTTCTGGCCTGCAGCATAGAAAATGCTTCAGCTTCCGATGCTTCTACGAATCCAACTGCTCCTCCTGGTGCTACTACTGCTTGGCTACTGTCATTCCCTAAAGAAGTTGAATTTAATTAACTAAGTAAATGCTCAGACATGAGCCTCATGCCTGGCTTTTGCTTTGGCTGTTTATCAGCATCCTTGGCACTAGATGATGAACTCCAGCACAATAACCAGCGGCGCTGTCAGCAGCTCCCTAGCAGGGTAAACCAACGCCAATGTTCAGCTTTGGCAATCGAATCCATTCCGTCAGCATTTAAATAAATTTCAAGTAATTTCAGCATTAGAACGTAGCCCCCCCTGCATGACTACGCCTCTGACAATGCGGAGCAACTTGTACGCTTTGTGACCAAATAAGTAAGCAAAAGTCCAAGTTTGATGTCTGCATCTTATGCCAAGCGCCTTCGGCTCTCAGCTATCAACTCCTACATCTGAACAGCTCTACAGCTCTACAATTTGCAAGCTTAGGCGATCCCCCCTCTGACGTCACCCCCTCTTACAAGCCGCTGACAGCAGCTGGTTTTGTCGTGAGGCCTCCTGTGGTTAGGGCATTCGCTTCAAAAAGGACTCGACTGCCTGCTGAGGCGTTTGGCGCTATGCAAACCTGATTATAATGTGTCAAATCCATTATGTCCTGTCAGGATTTTAGGCACATACACAAAAGCAAACCTTAGGTCAGTCAGCAACACATAACTTTTTAGGCCAAACTCTGCCAAATCGGCCAACTCTGGCCAGACAAAGTTAATTATAATTTTATGTGTAAGCAAAACTACGTGCCGTAGGCTCAATTAGACTATAGCCACAGACACTTGGAGTTCGCTGCACGCTCAGTTAGCCACAGCTTAGCTTAGCTCCGGCTCAGCTCCAGCTCAGCTCCAGCTCTAGGCCATAGTATCTGCAGTTATAATTTATCGTCGACGTTTTACAATAGAGTTACATTATCCGTGACATCGCGTTGATTCTCCACGAATTTACCATTGAGCACAAAATCAAATGGATAATCCGCTCGATGCTGCCACGTCTCCCCCATCGCTGGGTGCTCCGGATATAGCCAGAAGCAGCAATAAGTGTCTATCATCGGAGCATCCGTCCCAAGCTTCACTGTCAAACGTGTTCTGCCCTTGGTTCCAAATCGATTAATGGGATCTGGATTTGCATCCTCAGCCTCACTTGAAATTACATAGATTTGGTGAAGCAAACAAACTGCAATATATAATTAAATAATTAATAATTCTATATATTTTGTATTAATAAAGCTTACTCCATAATATTATTGAACTGTTCATTTTGAATGTTCGCTTTGAACTGAAATTGGAATGGGAATTAAAACTGCTTCGAATCAACATTTCACGCTTTAATTTCAATTTAAAAATTTAGCACGCCCCTGGCTATAGTTGCATGATATTAAAATACTGCCGAATGATTTGATTTAAATGCTAAATATGCCCAAAAACAATTGATATTATGCATAAATGAATATTGCTATAAATAGCTACAGGCAAATCAAATGAAATGCATTTCAGAAAATACTAATAAAATTGATATAAAATGGCATTTTATTGAATTTCGATTTTGCACATTTCAAATTAATGTAACTATATTTCAAAATGATTAAAGTAATGTGGTTCATTGTTAGAGTGACCATGCAATAGTTTAAGGTTAAGAACGTCATTAAGCTGCATACGGCAACGCTGCTCATGCACTTTGAATGCATCTGGCAACGCTGCACGCATGAAGAAACATCTAACGTGCATATAATTTATACTTTCTGCACGAAAATCAAATTTACTGTCATCTTGAACAAGTTAAACCGCTTAGCCACTGCAGCTAGTTGCCCCAGAAAATGTTTTTCACAGTTTGCAAAGCCCAAGTTGAGAAACACCAACACACAAACACACACACACACGCACACACACATACACACGCATACATATAGAGGCCTTTAGTAAACAAAACAATGCAGCTGTAGCTGCATCACAAGTATGACAGAGATAGCTTTAGACACAAAGGCAAAGCGCCACCTAAATGTATAATCCAACAACTAGAACAGCAAAAACCCAAAGCAAAAACAACAACAGCAACAACAACAACAACAGCAACAACAACAACAACAACAGCAACAACGGCAACAACAACAGCAGCAAGAACAACGGCAACAACAAGAACAACAACAAAATGCAGAAACAGTGAAGTCTGTCAGCTTCTGTCATGCAGAGAGCGTTGAAATGCATTTGTTGGCTTTGCAGCTTGCGGCCGCCATTTTGTCAACATGGCGGCCGGTCGCCATTGTTTGGTGAGCGCCTTCATCTTGCATTCTGATTGCATGGCTTAATTGCACAGTGCTGCCAGATTTTTGTTGCTTTTCTTGTTTTTGTTGTTTGTTGCAAAGCTAGAAAAAGCGAAAGCCGCCGCACAGCACTTCTATGACCCGCATGAAAAACGAATTAGCAGCATAACAGCTACAAAAAAAACCAAAGAAAAAAGGGAAAACAAGAAGAAAAATCCGTAAAAGAGGGCTTGACTTTGTTTAGCGAAAAAGTGGGCAGTGAAAGGGGGATTTAAAGCAAGCATCGGCGAAAACAAAGGCACAAAACAATTTCAGAACAAATAAAACTCACACCTGAGACTATTCGCTGTCCATTTCCCCAAACACTCCACTCGACTCGACTTCATTCGTCGCGCCCCGTCTTGGACTCTTGGAGCTCAACCCCAGACTGCTCTATGTGGTGGGTCTCCGAACAGCTGCTCGCAAAATGAATCGTTGTAAATCAATTTGTACAAATTGTGGAAACAACAGAATATAACAATTACATGGGCACTTTGAAGACCCAAGCCTTTGTTTCGCAATATATGAATGCACCTCTGATACCCTGTAATGTAATATGTAAAGTGTAAAGAATTTTCAAAAATTTGATTAAATGAATTTAATAGTTAATAAAAATATTGTCATAAAAATTATTTAAAGGTTTACACACAGAGAATTATCATTTTAGTATTTCACTATGCTTTTTGATACCTAGTCAAGCATAGCATTAACAATGGATATATCTCAATATATAGAGGCATTTGGGTGCTCTCCTCCATGTTTTGCTAACTAAAATTAGGTTCATTTCATTAAAAATAAATTACATCTATATTAAGCACATTTATTTTGGTTGCATACCCTACAACAAAAGATGAAAGTGAAATCTATCAAACAGCAACAGGGTCAGCCGTAACAGGAAAACAATTCAAACCCAAACCTCACACACAACCCCCCCACACACACACTCCAAGATGGAGAGGGGAGCATTCACCCCATTCGCCGCGTGAAGAGCCCATCGTTCGTCTAGATGCTGTTGCTGCTTCTTTTGAAACAAATCAAAGAGAAATTGCAAACGACAAGTTAATCTTACTTCAAGCATAACCGGAAGCCATTTTATGACCCAATGGACAATGTACAATGGCATCAGCTACAGCAACAGGAGTCTATCTGCAGTTACAGCTACAGCCATAGTTATATATAGAGCTCCGATGTCTGCTGATCCAATGCCATTTAATGTGCGCATATTTGCAATAAGAGACCAGAAGAGAGAAAAATGAAACGGAAAACTCTGCTGCTTTACTGCATCCGTAGTCACATTTTAAGATCGCAATCCCGCAAAAGTACAACTTAAATAAAAATAAGGAATTTATGCGCCGCATTTTGGCTGGCATTACCAGTGTTGCACAACGAATTAAAGTTCAATAAAATGCCCCAAACGCATACGAAATGCGTGAAAAAAAGTTTTCTGTCCGTATATACGGAGTATACTCGCTTTCATACTCACACTCACGCTCATACTCACACTCGCTCGACAGCATCTTCATTCAGCCCTTTGGCCTTTGTCTTTGCAGATTCACTGTATTTGCTCAATACTCTACAGCAAAGGGTATTCATGGTGCGCTGAAGCAACTACAGGGTATGCCTCAACTCCTTTCATTTGACAAGATTTGCTGTTCACAACTTTGATAAGCTAATACTGATAATCATAATGAAATTTGCTGCACTTGCCAATTTCCATTTGGGCTTAATCTTTGTGATAGATCTTGGTGAGACATAGATTAAAATCAATTGACTATGTCCGAAGCAACAATGCGAAAGGGTAGCTTAACTTCCACACAAGAAATCTCCTCTCAGATTCTTTTATTTGCTGCTCTGGCGTTTTTCTTCTTCTCTTTTTTTTTCATGATGTTTGCACATTTGCTCCTGGCTTTGGCTTTTGTTGCTGCTGTTGTTGCCGTTGTCGATTTTGAGTTACAAAGCCAAAATCTCGGTGAAACGCGAAAGGAGCGCAACAGCCAAGGAAAGTCAGCAAAAAAGAAGAAGACGTAGAAGGAAACCGAATACGAAACGAAAAGGAATAGGAAAAACCGGCAACGAAAACAGAAATACCTTTTGCATGCTTCATTGGCGTTGCCTTTCTGCTGAGTGAACATCAAATGGGATTTGTCGGCCAAGGGGCCAACAGTTGGACATATGTTGTTGTTCTTGTTGTTGCGTAACAGTTCAATGGTGTGTTAAGCACACCCACACTCCTACTCACACACACACACAAACACGCACAGTTTATGTGGCAACATCCAATAACATCGAATATCGGTTTAGTGCCTGAAATATGTGTGAACTTTCTGTCCAGGCAGCACCACTGCTGCACTGCTCCAAAGGACTGCACTTATCCAAATTAAGATTGTGTTGAGATTGTTCCTGCTTTTTTTTTGGAAACGCTGATAGGGGGCCATGCGGGGTATGGGTGTGTGGAAGATAGTAAAAACATCAAATATTTGCCTTGCGTCTAACCAGCACAAGTCTCGAATGCCTTTGAGCCAAGCGCAAGTACAACGATTTCTTGAAAAGAAATCACACTGTGTACACACACATACACACAAACACAGATTGAAAAAGCCTGAGGTACCTGTGGAATATGTTATTACAATCTAAGTACATACTTGTAAAGATGTATAATATTAATATTACACAAATTCTTCATATTATAGTCTCAAATTAAGCAAAATTTATAATATTAAAAAGAATACTTGAATTCTAAAAATTACAATAGTTTGCGAATTTTAGATACTGTGTTTTAACAACATATAACACGAAAAAGGAGACCCGGAAGAGTCCATAAAATATATATTTTTGTTAAGGATTTTCATTCTAATCCGAGTCGATATAAGAAACTATAAATGCAAATAAATAATAAATGTAATAAATTTTTCATGAACTGTCCTTTGGTTGGAAGATCCCTTTCCTTCAGTTGGATATTTTAAACCAAAAATTGTATCAGAAAAAATCCAAATAATACAAATTAAAAAGCTTGATGAAAACTAAAAAATACCAGCTATATTCGTGGTAAAAACAAAGTTGAATTAGGGGGATTAACTTATGAATTACAATTGCAAATTTCAAAGTTTCAAAGCAACATTGATGTTGTTGAGTTTTTGTTTAATTCAAAATATGCATGTATTTTTCACATGGAACTAAATTATAAATGTTAAAAATAGAAAATGCATGAATGGATCTAACAAATGCGTTAAAGGCCGTCCATTGAAATTAAACTAATTGTAGCTGAAATTAAAAAAAAAAATTAAATTTTGTATAAAAATTTAAAATATTTTATATTTTCGATAGAAAAATTACGTTGTTTTAATTGAAATAAATATACAAATTTCTGTTAATAAATTTTATATAAATTTTATATAGATTCCATATATATTCATTAAGAAAATTGCTCAACTATGCTGCTCATTTGTATAGAAACATTTAGAGCTAAAATTAAATTCGCGCTGCTGTTTTTTATAGTGTCAAATTTATGTGTCTGCATATGCGTGTGTGTGTGGGCGGGGGGTGTATGTATGCCCATGACACGTGTATCACTTTGTAGATATGTGTATCTATGTGTGTGTCATTATATCTTTCTGTGTATTTGCCTGCTATTTATATGTATTTTTATGTGTTTTGAGCGTCTGCCTAGCGCATAACTCAAAGCGTTTGAGCATTCGATGCCGTGCAGATAATGATGCCCAAAAGTGTCGCTTGAGCTTGGGCATTGTGGGGGTAAAATCAAGGTAAACCAATGCCAAACACACGCACAACAACAGCAACAAGAGTAACATATCGATAAATGATTTTCATTGAGCGAGCAAATGCTGAAGATGATGCAAAATAAGCGTCAGCGAAATCTGTTTCAATAGCTTCACTTGATAGCAATGTGTTGTGTCTGGGTGAGGAATTGGGGCGAGAGCTGTGGATGGAGGCAGGCAGTATGGCAGGAGGAGTCGTAAAATCGCGAGAAAGCATCACAACATAAAGCACAACAAGAACAACAACACAATCAACACCAACAACAACAATAAGCAACACAAACCAAGCAAACGCTGGCGGCAGCTATAATGATGTAAAATATATCGCTCAGATTTAGGCAAAAACCCCTAAAAAAAAAGCAAGAAGAAAGCAAAAAGAAATACGAGGCAACCCGCTTAACCAAAAGACAACGTCTGTGCGTGTGCTGATAAAAAACTGTAGCGAAAAATGTATCAAGAAAAAATACTGTAGCAAAGCCAAAAAGCCTTGCCCCTTTTACTCTTTTCCTCTCTTCCTTATTTTTTTGAGTGTGTGTGTGTAAGAGTATCCTTCGTATTTGTGCACACTTCAAAGCCAAACAAACAAATGCATAAACAAATATCGTATCGCCTCTGCCAGTGCCTCCATCTTTGCCCCTCCATTTGCCTTTGCCACTGTCTCTGTCCCCACCTCACGCCCCTACTTGTGAGTTAGCAGTGCTCTAAACTTCTAACTTTGTTGCGTGGAATATTATTCAATTTACACTAATAGTCGCTCTTAAATTTTTCACAGCACTGCGCAAAAAACTTAATATTTTCCAAATATAAAAATATTATTTAGTATAGTTATATTATTTAGAAAAGCTAAAATTTCATATTATTAAGAGTTCTCCAAAAAAAAATGATAATTCTTAAAAAATGCATTATTAAATTAATAATAGCTAATAGTTGAAAACATCAGCCAAATACCCAAATAGAACCAAGCTTAAAGGAATATGGTATATCCTTTAACGATATGACATCAACAGAAATAGCGAACTATTCGAAATCAACTTAATTTATTTCCAAATCAAATATTTATTTTCGTATGATAAAATAATTCACACTTTTAAATAATAACGAATGAATACATTATACAACTTTTAAACTTTCATTAAGTTTATATTTAATATTTATTAAATGAAGTCTATTGTAGAATTTTTGAAATATCAAATTAGTTGTGATTTACTGTTTAATATATCTATATATTATACAAATATTTATGCAATGTATAAAAAAATATTTATTAAATCACAAATAATTTTTTGAGATAAGATTTGCTATTTAATACAGATAAAACACAGGGTCTAAAAATATGAAATTACAAATAATTTTTGTACAGTGCAAGCACACATGGCGTATGCGCAACATTTAACGCCAGCTTCAAACGGAGCTCATGAGACGCTTATGCTGAAGCTGAGTAGATTGACTGACTGACTGACTGACTGACTGACTGACTGACTGAATGAATGGCTGAGACTGCCACACTTAATAGCTGAAGTGTATTGATGATGTCGCCGCACTGCTACCCGCTCGATGCTCGATGCTCGATGCTCGATGCCAATCGCCGCTATAAGCCAACCTACCCAATCTTCCCCTGCCGCCTGTTGCCTGCAACCCTGTGTATGTACCGTAGTGAAGTGAACCCCTGGTTTGGTCGCTTTCAACATCGCATCACAAATCTGAATCGCCGCATTTGAACTTCAATGACGCGCAATTTTATGCGTAAATCTTTTACATAAATTTTGCAAAACGTTTACGTCTGCACGAAAGGATTTGTGCCCTGTGCCAAAGCGAAGCTCCTTTTGGCTGCGCCAATGATTCCTTTTGGCTTTTAAGATACTTTTGCCAACGGCAGCGCGAAGTGCGTAAAAAACGTTAATACTTTCTTGGCTTTGCCATTCTCTCTCTCTCTCCCTCTCCCTCTCTCTCGATTTTCTTTTTTATGACATTTACTGTTACAATTTAGCAAAAAGCTCAACACAAAGCACAAAGCAAAGCAACTCCGTTTTCCCACTTTCTCCCTACTCCACCTTTCACTCCACCCACACTTCAGTTGGTGCTTTTATTTTTATGCAGATCAATGCGAATTCAATAAAATTGTTGAATATATACGTATTTTACCTAATGCATCATAAATTCAGCTGCGTTTTACGCTCATAAATCAAAATCAATTCGCATTTTTATCGTTAAATATTGACAACAGAATTCACAATATTTGCCAAATAAAAGACGACATTATACCATTATGAAAAGATATATGAAGCCATATATATCTGTATGAATATGAATATCAAATGCTATCATAATTGTAGCTCATGATATTAGATGAAGCACAAATAATTATATATATTTAAACTTCTCATTCATTCTTTTCAATATTGGAAAAAAATCAAGAGCACTTCATCAATATTTTTTTTTTAAAGCCTTTAAAGCTTTACTCTATATATATTATACTTGATCACATGCCAATCTGTTTTTCTATTATTTTTAAACTTTTTTCTTGAGTACTAAATCTTTAAACGACAGCATCAAGAGACAGAGAGTAGAAATAAAGGAGCGAAAAAAGGTTTTTTATGTTTTCCTTGACAGCTTTAATTTAACCCACCCGCAAATCACACTGTCCAGTTTGAAGTCTATATCTCTATAGATATTTTGGCACTAGTTTTTCTTGGCCATTCCAATTACCATTAGGCAAAAACAAAAAGAAAGGGCATAAAATTAGAACTAACATGTGAGAGAGCGGGCGAGAAAAGAAAATTTATTAAGTGATAAATTTGGGGACATTGCGCAAAATGTCAGAGAAGGTCAATTGAAAAGTGAAAGCTCAAGAAAAGGATGTTAAGCGCCTTTTGGCACCCACACACACACACGCCCACAAACACACACTCCCCCACACACACACATACACACACCGGCACACACACACACACACTCAATCAGCGTTCGTTGTCAGAGCAAAAGCAAATGTCCGTCGTCATCCTTTGTCACTGCTTACTCTTCTACATTTGCCTGTCTTTCTGTCCCATTTGTCTCACAGTCTTTTTGTCTATCCTCCCTACCCCTGTTTCTGTCCCTCCAACTGTCCGAGTCTAAGTTGGCCAACGGAAAAGGCGCACAAAACAAAAGCCGCTCAGAACAAATTACCACAGTTGTCTTTTCTACAACTTTCTGTTTTCTTTTTTTTTCTGTTTCTATTTTTTTTTGTGTTTTGTTGCGGCTCTTTTGCCTTTCGCTGTTCGTCTGTTTGTCTGTCTCTGTCTGTCTGTCTGTCTGTCTGTTCGCCTTGTTTGTGCCCTTTGCTGCTTTATTCGCTTTTACTACTTTTGCTCTGTGGGCTACATCCTTCGTCATTTGCCAATTGCAGTTTTCAACTGGCCCCATTTCGCTTTGGACCATGTCCAGCTCCAACTAGGACTACATCTCCGACTCCAACTTAACTCCTACTCCGACTCTGACTCCAACATTTCGAGTTCCAGTTAGCCATTCCGGCATACTACATGCTTGAGGCACTTTAGCCTTTAGTTTTCGATTCTCCCCAAAGGCGAATGTGTGTACAGCTGTGCACAATGAGCTAGGGAATCGCCTCACTCACACACATGCACACACACACATGCACACACACACACACACGTATACACATATACACACACTATATACACATATACACACAACTATTTGCCCACTTAAACATTTATGTAATAGGCTTGAAATTTCCATTTTGCTCAACCGCAAAAACTGTAGCAAAAGGGCTCAAGCTCTCTGGCATGCTCACTCCTATAGATACTCTGTCTTTCTCCCTTTCCCTCTCTCTCTCTCTTTGTCTTTCCCTCTCTCTAGCTCCATTTGGAGTCTTGCAACCTGCAAACATGCACACATTAAAAATTCAAATCGCTTAACATGGCACCGCATTGAATCCGCT
The DNA here is from genome assembly GCA_037040025.1 of Sphaerogastrella javana. Classification (NCBI taxonomy): domain Eukaryota; kingdom Metazoa; phylum Arthropoda; class Insecta; order Diptera; family Drosophilidae; genus Sphaerogastrella; species Sphaerogastrella javana. Next base: position 32,271 of record JBANCZ010000483.1, read on the forward strand.
CGAGCAGCTTAGGCACCCAAAAAGGCCCAATGCAGTTGCCGCTCCTGTTTCAGCTGCTACTCCTGCTGCTCCTGCTGCTTTTCCTACTGCAATTGGTGTGCTTTATAATCAGATTAAATGCCACAACAATGTATATTGTACGCAAATACATGGCATTAAATATTCATTTAATTAAATTACAAGCAAAACAGACCAATAACATGCATATATAGTATATTACTTCTAGTATATTTTGTATAACCCTTAATACAGATGTTTTGATTTCAAGTTGTCAGTTTGCATAGAAAATGAATAATACTAAGTTATAGAATTAAAAAAGAAAAATAATTATTATAATTCTAAAAATGGTATATCCGTTTTTCCAATAAGTGCACTCTACGGTCACACTTAAACCGCTTACCTTTAGGTTTTCGTATAAATTTTTCACAGTTTTAACTCTATTCCGCAATCTCTATCTTTCTCTCTCTCTCTCTCTCTCTCTCTCTCTCTCTCTCTCTTTGTCTCACTCTCTCTTTGTCTCACTCTCTATCTCACTCTCTTTCTCTCTAATCTCAAGCATCGTAAAACTGTCTTGATGCGCCTGGCACAGCTCATGACATATTTATAGGGCCATTTGCTAGAGTAACTAAAATTCTATTCGACACACATACACACACAAACATGTGCGTGCATCTACATATATCTATGTGTGTGTTGGGTCCAGTGATGCCAACTTTAAAAAAAAAGCAAGAAAATATTCATTTAAAAAAAGAACAGGAAAATAGGAGAAAAGTAGTTTTAGGCCAACATGTTTCAGGCACATTTGGGCATCGAAGTTTTAAAATCTAGCTTATGTAGCCAGAAACCGCCAAATTTAGCCATCACTTTCAAAAATTGCTATAAAATTATATTACAATAATTTAAATTTAAATTTCAATAGCAAAAAACACACAAATCAAATTAAATCTAAAAATTACAGATTTCCGGTATAGGAAATGTTTGAATATTTCTCCCGACATAAGAGATTGAAAACCTTACAGATTTGTTCAGAAAATGGCTACATTGGCATCACTAGTTTGGTCCATAGTTGCTCGTATTTAATTTAAGAACGAAGAGTAGCTAGGACTATCCTTTCTCTTGTTATTGTTGTTGTTGTTGCTGTTGCTGTTGTTGTTGCTGTTGTTGTTGTTTTTTTTTCTGGGGGCAACTGCTGTTGCTACACTCATTTTAAATGCCTCACACGTTGCACGTTGGCGGCCTCCGGTCACGATCGAGTCCGAGCACGAATTTAAAATTAAAATAATTTGCACTTGCACTTGCACTTCGCCTGCGTTTAAGCCGAAATTAGGTTTTTGCATGTAACCCCCGCACACACACACACACACACATATATACAAAGGAAGCCAGAGTTCCTTTGCCCCAAAAACACCAACAATAAAAGGCTAAACAAAATGTTTTCGTAGCATTTTAAGCACAAACTGGCGCAACTTTCATTATTAAAGCGAATTGCAGCTGTCCGGCAACGCTAGCGCCAGCGCCAGAAGTGCCAGTGCTGCCAGAAGGGAAGCATAAAACAGCCGCAAAAATGCAGCAGTGGGGCAACCCCCACATTTGCTACTAATTCCACACTTTTTCTTCGTATGCAGATGTAAATGTGGAAGTGAGAGTAAGAGGAAGTGTGTGTGTGTGTGAGTGAGTGTGTGTGTGGGTGTGAGTGTGTATAGGTGTGGATGCTGTTACTTTTTGTTCATTTATATCAGTATGACTTCTTTGCCTTTGGCGAATGCTGCAGTCGAGGCAAGTCGAGGCGAGGCGAGGCGAGTCGAGTTTGCGTGGCAGCCTGAAAAGTTGCGGTTAGGTTGCACTTAAATTATTGCATTAAGGAAAAGTCCTTGAGCAGTGGCAATACCAAAGAGAAAACCTTTGCTTATTCCTTCCTCCTCTTCTTCTTTATCTTCCTTTAGTTTTTTCTTTTTTTGTTTCGGTCCATTGCAATTAAATAATTTGCGGTTTGTGCGCAGTCGAGGCGTAAAACTTTTCAAATGCACTCAGGTTTTGAGTCCAGGGCTCAAAGTGAAAAATGCGATTCTACTTTAAGCTCCCTCTATCTTTCCTTATCACTCTCTCTCCCTCACCCACTCTCTCACACACAGATGCCCAGACTCGGCTTTGACTTTTCTTTGTTTGTGGCAATTGAAAAAGAACAATTAGCCCCGGCCTAAAGAGGTCAACCCATTTTTATCTGCAGATAGTTTATCTCTGAAAAGCCCACAAATGCCAGGCAATAAATCAATGACACTCACACAAACATTCAGGGCAATCAGCACGTTACGTTTGGGACATCAACGTCCTGGCCAGAGGCCTAAATTGTTTGCTCTGCAGCTGACCAAAATCTAACAAAATCAGTCAACAAGTTCAAACAAATTTGGTTGAAGAAATTCAAATTTTATTAGTTGGACTAAAATCATTTCAATCGAAAACACCAATTAAAAAGAATTTGAAAATGTATAAAATAAAACAATAATTTGCAAAATTAAATATGTTAGAATATTAATTTAATTTTATTTTTATATAAGCATTATCAACTCATATAACCGTTGAGATTTGAATTTAAGTTGTAAAGCATTGCCAACACGCAGACAATGGGCGCCATCTATGTGTCATCGCAGTGGCGCTGCCATATTGCTAAAACTTGAAAAGTTTAGGCAACAGATGGGCAGCTCTGTGAAGTTAGCTGTTTGACAGTATGGCAACTCTTACTAGAACTAATAACGGTTGCACCGGTAACGGTACAATGGCGGCAAATTCAAAATGAAATAATGGAAATAATTTGGACTTCATTCCCAGCTTGGCATCCCTTGGATCTCTTCAGTAACACAGAAGAGTAGTACTAACTACCTCTCCAGGCTTGAGCGTCA
>JBANCZ010000484.1:0-35152 GCA_037040025.1 Sphaerogastrella javana
AGGTATGGCTTTCACACACACACACACACACACACACACACACACACACACACACACACACATACAAGATGTAGCAAAAGCGCATTTGTTGGCTTTTGCATCAGCTGATCTTCTAACTGTCTCCCTCTCGCACACACACACACACATACACATACACGCTGGAGCTAACTTTTGGCTGTGACTGTATGTGTAATCAGCCATCTAGCTGTCCCGCTCTTGCACACAACATATTTTTTTTTTTGGCAACTTTTGACTTTACGCTTTGTGGCGTTTTTTACTTTCATTTTAGCGTTTACTTTTTTTGGTTTCTTTTCTCTTGGCTTTTGCATAAGCAGCCAGGCAGCCAGGCAGTCAGAGAAATGCTTACCATGACGAAGCCGCAGCAATGGTTGAGCAGATGGAGTCGCAGCGCACAGGCAGACCTAAGTATAGCAATCTCTCCAGGCGAACGAGCAAAATTTGCCATTGCCGTTGCCAGTGCCAGTGCCAGCGCCACAGCCATTGTCCTTGTTGCTGGCAGCAATAACAGAAATAGCAACACCAGCAACAACAAGAGCAGCCACACAGATGCATGTCAAGGTTGCGGTTGTGTTGCCCTGAGCAGCGTCTATCCGGCTTACAGACTCCATGCCACATTGACCGCGACTCAGGCAAATTGTGCCACACAGCTGGGCATGGCTGACTGTGGCCTCCAGCCTGTTGCCATCCTGTTGCCATCCTGTTGCCAGCCTGTTGCTGTTGGTTGTTGGTGTTGCTGTTGCCGTTGCTGTTGACTGCCTGCTGCTAAATTGCACTTGCCTCACGCTAATCCATTAACAATCGCTTCGCTAGCTAAGTAGTTGTTATATTCTATATGAGAAGTTACGAGCTGCTGCTAGTTGTTACTGCTTATTCGTCTCTTCTAGTTGTTTATTACAATTGCAGCTCACTTTACGCACGAGCATAAAACACGCAATAAATGTGGGCGGCGGCCAGTGGACGTGCAACATAAAAACCTAATTTGGCTTATGCGCTACTTTTAAGCTTAATTCTTTTCACTTTTTATTCAAAACTTTTCATTTTAATACAAATTCAATGCTTTTTCAGCGTTTGTTGTGGCCGCCTTATTCGCAGCGCTCTGTCGCTGCAACAGGCATAATTTCAATAGAAATACGGAAATAGAAACATAAAAACGTAATTTGGCTTAAGCGCAACTTATTTACTTAATTCGTTCAAGTTTTTACAACACTCATTTGTTTTAAATTTGAATTCAAAGTAATTTGCGCACATTTGCATTGTCTGTTATAGCATTGTCTGTCTCAACTACAGACAACCCTGTCTTAGAGTATGCGGCAATTTTCATACATAGCTTTGCTCTGTTGCTGCAGCAAGCGGAATATCAATAGAAACAAGAATTTTGAAACATAATTTTGTAACTAAACAAAAGCGCAAATCACAAGATTAATTATTTTAAGCCTTTAGTGCAAACGTTTAGTTTAAAACGAAATTTAACTTAATTTGAGCACTTTTTCAGTGTTTGTTGTGACCGCGCCATTCGCACATACCGCCATTCACACACATTTGATCTGTTGGCGACCATCCCTGTCTTAGGTTATTGATTGCAGGTTTGTTATGTCGCGTCCTTCGCATTCTGTAATTAACGCACATTGCAGCGCTGGCAAAATATCAATAAAAGTTAAAATTTAGAAATGTAACTTTTCTTAACTTAAAACAATTGCTTAAAACTTAAGTATTTTATGTTTTTAGTAAAAGCATTTGTTTTATATGTATTATGTGTATTTCAACGTTATTTGCACACTTTTGTAGTGTCTGTTGTGACCGCGCCATTCGCTCATGCAGCCATTCACACATTCGACCTACACATTTAGGCATTCTCACATTCGATCTACACATTTAGACATTCTCACGTTCGATCTACACATTCAGGCATTCACACATTCGATCTACACATTTAGACATTCACACATTCGACCTACACATTTAGGCATTCACACATTCGAACTACAGTAAAGGAGGGTTGCTTTCAGTGGAAGCAAGCTTTTTCTACTGCGCACAACTAAAAAGAAACGAAGAAAAGTTGGCAATTTTATGAAATTGGTTATTTAATAAGTTTAACTTTCGCTGCTGTTTAACACACAGGCTATCCGAAGGTGGTGCCGCTGCCCGGCAGCGTTGCTGCATCCGGCAACTCCACATCCGCTGGCAACACGCCCATCAACTCGCGGCGTCAGTCGCGAGCCCTGGAGTGTTTGGCGCCGCCGCGCACAGGTTCGTTTCGCAGCCGCAATTCACCGTTGCATCAGCCGGATCCGCCGCCACGACCACCTTTGGCATTTTGTAAGCGACGCCTCAGCTGGCCCGAAGTGGATCCGCGCTCCAATTCTGGGTAAGTTGTGTTCTATTTTATAAGAAGGCAAACCTTTTATGTCCGAGTGTGTGTGAGATTGGGTGTGTGTTGGGGTAAAAGAGCTGTGTTAGCGCTTAATGCATAGTTGATGATGTGCGAAAAGCCGCAAATGAATTTGGAGTATTAACTAACTGTCCGCAGCGAGGTCTGCTTCAGTCTCTAGCTGTCCGTTAGCGCAGCCCTAGCTCCATGTTTGCTCATTATAATTAACTACAGGCATAGCAAATGTTACACACGTGTTTATACAGCGCACAAACGCACACACACACACATGCACACATACATAGTCAAAAACATACATATGTAGTGGTGTTTGTATAAGGTAAGGGTATTAAGGTGTGTCTGTGTTGGTGTAGGTGTAAGTGAAATGCATAAATTAAATGCGGCGCATAGACCTGGCGCCTAATGAGCGTCTTTTGGGGATTTTCGGCCATAAATAATCAAGCGACTTAAAGTTACAGATACCCCTGCACCACCAATCCCCCCCTAAATCAACAAAAGCTTCCACTGCTGCCCTCCTTTCCGGCTTGAGCCATTGGAATGCGTATAAAATGAATTATTTACCAATTAATTAATGTACTTCAATTGCTGCTGCTGTAGCTGCTGCTGCTGGTGGAGCTGCTGCTGTCTTTACGTTTGTTTTCAATGCCCTTTTACTCACTGTCCCATATACTGGCACTCTTACTTTCACTCCTCTTTCTCTTTTTCTCTACCTCTCTCTCTTTCTCTCTCTCTTCCTCCCTCTCTCTTTCTCTATTTTCCTCACTCCTTCACTTGCAACTTTTGAGTCGACCTTCATAATTATGTAATTACAAAAGTTTGTGTTCCTGTTTTGATGCCCTTTACCAATTGCTAAATAATGTTATATAGGGTATATGCAGTTTGTGTGTGAGTATGTAAAAAAAGGCTTAACAATGTCTGTAGTATCTAAATATTAGACTCAAGCTAACTTTGTAAATGTTTTTTTGAGACACATTTTAGTCTTAAGTCAACGAACTATTAGATCTCGAGAATGGCTACAGCTATAGCTACCAAATTTGGCATGTGTGTAGCCATAAGCCCCATAGAGACATATTTTACTTACAATTTTGAATACGCCTAACGCTAAGCGTTAAAACTTTGCTTTAAAACTTAAATATAAACATATCATTAATAAGTGTATGTAGTAAAACTTGCGTGTCGATAGCCACCGACTGTTGTGTTGTTGTTCCCTGATGTTGCGTGCCACCCGCACAGCGTTGTAGTTGCCAAAAGAAACTTGGGCCGCAGACGGGCAACAGCAACACCAGCAGCAGGAGCAGGAGCAGGAGCTACTATCGCTAAGTCTTGGCTCTGTGCAACATGGGGACCTGCAAAAGTTTTTGGCACAACAAAAACACGCACACACAGACACCCACACACACAGACAGACACACACATACACACACACAATCGCACACTCGCACACACACTGTGAGAAATGAGGTAGTGTCTTAGGTTTGGCCTTGGTGCTGTCTTGTCGTGCCTTGCCTTGTCTGTGCTCAAGACAACATTGAACGCCATGTGGCAGCTGGCAGGTTGCAACGTGCTGCATTTACCGCCGACTGATGCTGCTATTGCTGGTGATGCTGTGGCATCCGTGGCAACTGTGGCTGCTGCTGATGCTGCTGCTGTGCCTTTTGCATAATGCGGCTTCAGTTAAGACCTGAAAATGTGCGCATAATGAGGCGCTTGGTCTTGAGGTTACATTTAATTAAGCATGAAATGAGATTCTGCTCTCTAGGTGTTGCTTTAACAAACATCAACTTCGCCATCTTAAATGTCACAGTATCAGCTCAGACACTCGACTCTTCCAACCACCCAACCCACTTTCCTACTAGTCTAGTCTATGGGTGGCATCGATAGAGAGATGCTTAATTAATATGCGCTATAAAAAAATGCAGCATTTTTAATAAAGTTCCCGCTGTGCTATAAAGTTGCATTTAGCGTATTATATTTTATGAACTCATTACCGGAATATATAAAAAAAATAGCAGAGCGGATCAGTAGCAAGCGCTCGACAGTAAAGAATGCTGTAGTAGAATTAAAATTTGCTTCAATATGAAAATATTCAAGAAATGCTTTAATTTACATCGTAAAAAAGGAATACACTTTTTTCATACCCTCACTTTGACCTATTTTACACATTTTAGCATGAATTTTATATGCATAAATATATACATTTATATTTATAAACCTCACACATATGCAAATGTTATGCCAAAGCATAGAATTAGGCTCCTAAAACATGGCATTAACTAGTCCAAAAGCTGCAATTAGCTAAACCACAGGCATATCATATGAACCATATCAACTAGAAATAATCTATATGTAATGCAGAGCGACATATAGCATTTCAATTTGGGGGCAGCTAATGAATAATTGGGTCGATGCTAGGGCGAGCGGCCAGAAGCTTCAAGTTGCAGTGTTTGGCTATACTTGAGTTTTGGACGACAAGTTAAATACGAAAAATAAATAAATAAATAAATAAGCGCGACAAAAAAGTTGGCCCTAGGGACTAAGTTTTTGTCAGCAGCTAAGAAATGCGACGCACTTACAAAAAAAAAAAAAAAATAGCAAGAACAAGAGAAAAATACACAGAGAAATTGAGAAAGCGCACAAAAAGTTTAAAATTAAATTTTCTCGTAACAGAAGACAAAATATATAAAGAAAAACTGGATGAAAAATGAATAAGAGAGAATGTCAACTTTTTGGCCAAGTTGCAAACAATGCAATGTAAGCCAAAGCATAAAGTACGCGCATTTTCTCCACACTTTCCTTCTCCTTTGCTTTTCCAGCTTTCCCGCTTACCCCACTCGAAATCCAAGTAAAAGGAGTGTCGCCAAAAGTGTTGGTCACACTTTTCACGTTTTCCTTTTGGAGTACTTGAATGAAATGTGTATACAGTTTATATGTATCTGTATATATATACATTTTTTTTTTTAAAGCTTCCCATCATAAACGTAAAAAGTATACCCAAAAGTTAAGCCGCTTAGTCGTTGCCAATTTTTCCATTTATACCGCTTTTTTCGCTGAGTGTGAAAAACTTTTGCCTGCTACAATTCAAAGGCGTCAGACGTTTATATATATATATATTCTGTCTATCTGCAAATACATATATATAGCTGCAACTAGGCTTTATCAGCTGTTCTTTAATTGAAGCCCTTCAAAGTCTACTGCTTGAGACACAAATGCCCTTTCCTAACTGGGCCTGCATAAAACGTGTATACCTCTTCGGTAATGGCCCATTGGGCTTAATAAAATCAACTCGTACAATATTTGTAGACAATTAGCATCAGTTTAGACGGGTTAAAGCCACCATATGGCATTCGGCAAAAGATACAGGGTATGTGGCATAGGGTACATGGTGTATAGGGCTTCAAAAGTCGACCCTCATCAATGTTGAAATAGGTTTGACAATGCAAATGAAAATGGACATGGCATAGCTGACTCGAAGCAAGTGGAATGTTGAAAATTGATATGGAAATGCGGAAAATATACTCCTATACAGATAGAGCCTATTGACAGTGTCAATTAGATTTGGTGGACATAAAAATGAAAAGAAGTTTGATTAAGTGAACACTCATGCACACTCACAAATCCACAAATCATATACTAACCCCTTCTTTATATCTCTTTTTCTGGCTTTAGTGTACAGGAAACGGATGGCTCGTATTTTGAAAATTTCACATCGCTCGGCTGGAAACGTGAAAATCGTCGCATGTCGGCAACGCGTGCGGCCGAATCACGTGCCGAAGCTAATCCGGAAAATGAACGTGATCCGCCCGTGGCCGAGGAGTCGGCGATTGACCGCCAGGATGACAAGGAGAAGCTATACGTGGAGGTCTTGCACACCATTGCCAACACGGTGGGCGCACCAGCGCCTGGCGGACAGGTACAGTACACCACCCTAAACATAATTCTATAGTTATGCCATATATATCTTTCTATTCGTATTTGTTGGTGAAATGCTATATGAATACTTGATAAAGTTCCAGGTGCATACTTCATAGGGATAACTTGATATCACATTAGGCAAACTAAATAACCAGAAACTATTCAAACTTTATATACTCTCTCTATCTCTCTGGATATAAAATGTAAATGTAAATGGTATATAAATCCATGCAACTATCAATGTATCCAACTGTATTCGATCGTCCTTAAATGACACCTTGTATATTAATGTAAATGTATATATGTGTATACACATAATAGTGTGAAACCCTACTACAAACCGGAATGCAGGGTATTTACATTAGATTATACTATAGATTATATACATATTAAAGAATATTTATGGATATGTGGTTACGGCGCTCGTATGACTATATCATTCATCTGACTCTGTCCGTATGCCCATCTGTCTGAAAGGGTTCACTTCCTGTGGTGTGTTGATAGATGTGTCGTAGGTTCTGAATGTGTGGCAACATTTAAATGATTAATGTCAAAAGTTAACACTTTAAATGAATTGAGGTTAGGAGTCCTTGGGTCTTCATCCTGTGGCTAGAAAATTCAATTAGAAATCTTGTTGTTCTTACAACTAGCGTTTCATTTCGATTTTGACTCGCCGTTTGTTAGCAATTTTCCAATATTTTCGCACAGCGACTACTGTCACGCCCCTGCCTGAATGCCGCCTGCTGTACACGCCCTTAGCCACATTTTTCAATTATCGTTTTTAATTTAAAAGTAAGAAAATGGCACAACTAATGAAACTTGAGCTGAATGTACTACAATCAGAGCGAAGGAGGTGCAAGAGAGGAACTTAGTGTATATATAACGAAAGAGGTAGATGATAGAAGCAGAGTGTATGTAAGGCGCAGAGGGTAATATATTGGGGCGGAATGTAGAGTGTACTATAAAGCGAAGGCTGGCAAAACTATATAAGCTCAGAAGGGCGACTGACGGAAGAGGAGGGAGCGTTGGGAGTTAAGGCGTAATAAAAGTTTCAACAGTGCCTGAAAAAATAAGGTTAGTCCTGCTGTGATTGAGTTGGCAGCCTGGTCAATCCTCGCGGGACTCAACCGAGAGAGCCCAAGTCTGTGGGCTCAAGTCCAAGTCCAAGTTGAGGACGAAGTCGCAGTCGAAGTCACTAAAGTTATTTATTCTTCGTTCCGGGCACAAAACACGACGCAGCGGGAAGTTTTATCGGCTCAGAGTGCCAAAGGCATTTAATAGCAAATAATTACAATAAAACGTGCAGCAATTGCTAATGTTTTAATCTATTTAATGCATAACTTGATCTAGGTGAAACTAAACACAATAATAGGCAACATTTAAATATTCAGATATAGTTATAAATTGAGACCGTAGTTTGACAAACTGTGGGATTATTATCTTTCGTTGAAAAAACAAATAAAACGATTATTAAAATGCTAACGATAGAATAACAAACGAAGTCCTTGTATGAAAGGGTACTTCAAGGTTCAATTTATTAATATATTATCACATGGGTCATAAATACGCAAAAGGGAAAGAGGGGTTGGTTATGGGCATTCAGTACCCTCTTGCTACGCCACTGATAGCCATGTATATACATTTCTGGGAGGTCAGATCAAATGTGAGCCCTCTTTGTAGTTGCGCTAAGTGATTACAGGGTATAAATTGAAATAAAAATTAATATTTATTTATTAAATATTTGTGTATACAGCATTAATGTAATATGCATAGTGTATAAACAAATTATGCTGCAAATTGATTGGTTTCCAAGGCGTAGCATTGCTGCTGACGCAGTGGTGGAGGAAAAGGAAGAAGGGGGGTATTCTTTGCTTGATTTGTGGATTAAGCAGGAGAGGTTAGGGACGATTTGGGTCTATAGATGCTTAATAATTTAGATGGACGCTGCCTAGGCGACTGCAGTCAAAGCAATCAAATTAAAATAATATGCCAAGCTGTAGCGATGGCCTTAGTTTTAGTCAGACCCAGTGGGCGTACATGCGGCGGTGTGGGCGTGGCTGATGAAAGCGCTACATGAAGCGTGTGCAAATCAGCAAGTCAGGACTCAGCACACAGGACGCAGGACTGTGAATCGCTCTGCCTCGCCCCGACTCGCCTCCGAGAGCTAATAAAAATCCAGAAAAGATAAATCAATATGAAAGAAATGAAAACACTAAACACACACACACACACACACACTGAGACATATCTGTTTGTGTGTGTGTATGAGTGTTTTGACATAGGCAAACAAAGCGCAACAAGAGAGGAAAAAAATAAATGATTTTTCTTTTTTTTTGGCTTGCGTCGACGGAAGCCGATAAAAAATTGTTTTGTTTGTTATCGTTTGTTGTTGTTGTTGTTTATTTTTTAATACTGTGAAAATATGCTAATTTATGTTGCCTGTGTTGTTGTTGTTGTTATTTCATGATATTACAATTTTTAATATTTTTTTTTGTTGCCGCTGCCAGTGAGAAATTGTTTACAAATTGATGACAATATAATTAAATTAAATTAAATTAAATGCGCGTGTGACAGCTGAGACACACGTATAATATCTCACTCTCATTTTTTATCTATCTCTATCTCTCTCTCTCTCTCTCTCGTTCTCCCTTGCAGTTTGCACACTACAAGGATGAAATGTATCTGCATGCACAGCGCGCCTTTGGTGTCAATCCGGATCGTCATTATCGCCTGCTTCACGCCTCCGCCGAGGATAAACCAAAGATAATCGTTCTCTCTGCGGTTGTCATTGAGGCCGATGGACTCGAAGCAAAGGATGCCAATGGTAAGCAGCAAACAAAAGAAACAATTGCCTATACTCCAAATGTGTTTATTTAGCTATCGTACAAAAAATAAAGAATGATGAAAGAGGGCAGTTGGAAACCAAAGTAGGAAGAAAGAAAAAGGAGGATAGATGGTGTAAATCTAGCTTATTGTTCCATCATCTTTAGAAGGAAGAAGGAATATCTATGTTACCTCATTCTTCCATCTTTATTCCTGATTCTTACTTCCATTGGAAAACTAGAAAATAGATAGATTCTTTCTTCTCAAAATTGTTTTTTTTTTTTTGGCACTTGGCTTCTTCCACTTCCTACTTATCTTCAACCATCTTCAAGTGGAGAGTCTAAATCTTCTCTTCTGATAACATTCTGAGCATATGGCTATGGTCTTCGTTTATCAAACTTCTCTCATACTTTCATTCTTCCCGTTCTTTATTGCTATGCCTTTGCCTTGGGCTCTTTAGCATATTTCCTTGCGCTCTTCTTTATGAGTGTAATATCATTTGCCTATCATTCCACCCTCTACCCTTCACTACACTCAATTTGGTGCTTTCTTTCATCAGTCTTCATCTCTTTTTCTCTCTCCCTCCCTCTCTTTCTCTGTATGCTTTCACTTTCTTACCCTTATCAACATTTCAATATGTCAAGTGTTTTCTATATATTTTTTGTTGTAGCTTGTAAATTGATTTTGTGGTTGCCCTCAATAATTGCATTATGAATCGATCTATGTGTGTTTCAGAGAATGAATGAAAGGGGAGAGAGAGAGAGAGAAAAAAAGAAGTGTGTGTGTGTGTGTGTGTTAGCATGTGTGCGTATACATTTAACATTTTAGCCCATTTTTGTGTTTCGCTCTTGCTGCCCAAGTCTAAGGGCAAGATACTATTCCATTTCGATGAAGAGCGAAGAGAAGAGAAGAGGGTTTGGCACTAGCATTGGTAGGGGCAGAGGCGTTGGGTGTGGCTCTGGCAGAGACCAAGTCAGAATCGGAGTTGTAGCTGGTGTTGAAGGCAAAGGCAGAGTCATCGACTGTCTGTATCTTTCTCCCTTACACATCCTCCCTTGTCTCTTTCTCGCAGAATCTCTCTATCTCTCTCTTACTGTGTGTCTGGGCCGCAGCTCGTTCAATAAATTTGCAATTTAATGCTTCCCATTTTGTTCATTATGCTCGAGAGCAACAACAGCAGCAACAACGTTGAAGGCAACGCAATTTCGCATTTTAATGTGCTCAAGGATGTGTAAGGAATACGTTGAGTGCCGTTACAGTTGCCACTGCCACTGCCGCTGCTGCACCGTTAGCTCCTGCTTCTGATTCTGTCTCTGTCTCTGTCTCTGTCTCTGCTTCTGCTTCTGCCTCCTCTTCTGCTGCCGGAACGCAAAACTTTTGCCTCCAACATCTGCTAAATGTACTGCCTCCTGACGACTGCCGTCTGTGTGTCAGCAACAACTACAACAACAACTCGTTGCCAATGAGACGTGGCTGGATGATGAGTGAGAAGCTGTAGGAACAATAGCAACAGCAACAGCAGCAGCAGCAGTAGCAGTCGCCGCCTTTTGTTTAGGCCAAATCAAACGTAGCAGTGGTAGTAAATGGTAGCAGCAGCAACTTAGCACAGACTTCTAGTTCGAGTTCTAGTCGAGCCAATTAGTATGCCCTGATACAGCGCTGATTTTAAGGCATATTGAAAATCAAAGAAAATTCAAGTCAATTAATTCGCTTGCTGCTTGGCAAGGTTTGTTATCGATAGCACTAGATTCAACTATCGAGAAATGTAAGTGAAATTAAAGAAGTCTTGAAAATTGTTTATCTATAAGGCAAGGAACGATTTAGGTAATATTAATCGATATTATAAATAATAGTATCGATAATAATCAATAGCTCATATATCCTGCATATTCTAATCGATAATAAGTAGTTTTAGAAGTTGTTAAACATTTAGAAACTGTCGGAGTCATTTGCGTGAATATTATGTTTGTATGCTACAAAAATGGCCAAAAATAATAGCTAAATGTGTCAACACTGTGCATATCTGCCTATAGTCTTATGTGTGTGTGTGTGTGTGTGTATGTCTTTGTGTATAGTTGTGCATGAGTGTGTGATAAATCAGTGGCCACTTAATAATTGAGCCGCACTTTATGCAAATGAAATGTTAATCATACGCCGTGTGTGACCAGCTGACGCTCGCTTCTCGCTGCTTGCCTAGAGGCAACTGCTGTCATTAATTGCCGTTTAATGTCGCTTCATTAATGCACGATAGGCAGTTGTTGCTGCTGCTGCTGCTGCTACTGCTGCTGCTGCTACTGCTGCTATTGTAGCCATTTTGCAACCATAACATTTTCCCTTGTTTATTTTATGATATTGAAGTGTGTTCTCTTGTTTTGCAGGCTTCTCGGATCCGTATTGTATGCTGGGCATACAGCCAGACGGTGGTCCGCCCGTGTCGCCGCTGCCGCTGCCGCCGACGCCGCGCGCTCTATCTGCGGATATGACCGGTGGCTTTGATAATAGCGCCACAGATTCACCGCCGCATCGCAAGCATAGCTTTCGCTTGAGCTTTAAGCGACGCGAGGCTGGTCGACGGGAGCAGCGCGACTCGCTGGGCGGCCCAGTGCCGGCCAAGTTAATCAAGGCGACCAGCATTAAGCCCCACACGCTTAGCCCCAAATGGAATGAGAAATTTAAATTGTAAGTGCCGTTAACAAATACCAACACACAGATACCCTATAAATGACTAGGAGAATTTTACAAACGCTTAAAATTCAATCTGGCAAATCGATGCAAACATTTATTTTAAATTATATACAATTACACTGTCAAATAAGTGACAGCACCACAACCAACAAAACAAAAAGAAGAAAACAAAAATGATGAAGAAAAACTGTGATACGTTTTAAAAGCTCTTTGGGGAGTCACATTTGAGTCACGACGCCCCTAGCCCACCCAAGTGATAAATGTAGCATTTATCTGCACATTATGCGCTTAATTTATTTACTTATACAATTGCAAAACAATTTTCAAGCAACATAACCTAAAAGATTGATACAATTGACATCAATTTATTTTACATTTAGACAAACAAAGGCCAAAGCGAGAAAACTACATGATATTTAGATTGTATAGGGCTGCAAAATTACATATTATGCTAAATAGAATAAAGCTTTTTTAGTCCAAAAATACTTTGGTTCTTTTTTGCTTTCCTTTATAATTTTGTATAAATATACCCTATTTTTTTATGTTATTATGTCCTTATTTTTCGTATAACAGTTGGCATCACTGATTATCTCTAAATTTTAAAGAGCTTTCAGTGTAGCTGTACTTGTAAGCTTAGCTCAACACTAGCCAGAGCGAGACAACTGATATGCATCGTTAGTGATGACACAATATGCACGCTAGTGATGACACTTGTCGTTAAACGACACGAATATATTTTATATGCGCTTATTTATGGCTAGCACATGCCTCGATTTGTACGCCTTGTTATGTATTTATTATGGCAAATCATATAAAACCAAATAAAAAAAAAAAACAAGCAGCTATTTTATCGAATGCAACATAAATATAAAAATTTTCAAATATAGCCCATAAAAAGTACGCACGCCGCACTTACCATGCTTGTATATACATATACAGTGGAGTAGACATATAATTTTTTATGATTATTGTTATGGGGCGCAGCTGGTTAGGCTAGACAAAAGAGTATTGCCAAGTTTGGTGCCATAATTAGACAAATTAATGAGCCATCAAATGTCTGTAAGCACTCCGCACATCCGATTGTTTTCACTTGCAGTGACATCGATGACATCAACACGGACACATTCCACTTGGACATTTGGGACCATGACGACGAGAGCTGTGTCTTGGACGCTGTGTCACGTCTAAACGAGGTGCGAGGGGTGCGTGGTTTGGGGCGTTTTTTCAAGCAGGTGTGCCAGTCGGCGCGTCAGGGCTCACAGGATGATTTCTTGGGCTCGGTGAATATACCGCTGTCTGAGATACCATCGACAGGTCTGGATGCTTGGTTTAAACTGGAGGCGAGAAGCCATCGCAGTACGGTGCAGGGACGCATCAGGCTCAAGCTGTGGCTGTCGACGCGTGAGGATCGCGGCAATGTGGGCGAGGAACAAAACGAGCAGCAGCTGCACAAGATCGAGCAGCTGCAGATGGTGTTCATGCAGCACGAGGTGACCACACACGAGCCCTCGTGGACCTGGTGCGGTGATTTGCCCGGGCCGGCACTCACCATACTACATCAGCTGGCTGTGCAGGGGGAGTTGACGGACTTGCAGTGCGCCATGGCCAGGTGAGGGCAAATAATATATAAATATTTATAGTTATGGTAAACATGCTTCCGTGCTCTCTTTATAGATATGTGGCTGCTGCTCGACTGAATCGCACAACGCCCTTGGATCCGAAATTTCTGCATCGCCTGCTGAGCGATGTGGAGAAGCAATGGAATCAGCCCAATCAGGAGCCACTCACACGGGATCTGGAACAATGGCTGGCCGAGGCAATGAACGGCTTTGTCGAGCGTTCACTAAATCAGATACGACGACATCGTGACATATTCCCAGCATTGAATCCACCATCGCTCATCCGGCTGGAGTTCCTGCTGCGCTGCCTGGGTCTGTTGGGTTCGATGCGAGCCTTTCGTGCCGTTTGTCCCTTCAATAAGGGTGTGCGAGGCGAGGTGGTGAATGCGCTACGCAAGGGCTCCGTCATGTGGGGCCAGAATGTGCTGCGCGAATCGCAATGCCTGGCCAATCCATTATCGAATTTCGTAACAACATTAACCGCCGACATCCAACTGGGCCAGACCTACTATCATGCGCTCTTCGACAAGTAAGTAAACGAGCCATGATTACATTTGCCCCCCTCAAAGACCCTCTATAACTGTCTTGCTGTCTGTCTGTCCATCTATCTGTCTGTCTGTCTGTCCGTCTATCTATCTATCTATTTGTCTGTCTATCTGTCTGCTTGTGCCTCTGACCCTGGCACTATTTCTCTATTCCTGTTGCAGCATTGAATTAAATATGTGCGGCACGTGCCGCATATAAAACACGCTGCCAATGCTGCCCCTTTCTGCACCCCCTACAAATAAAATTCACAAACAGTTTAACAAAACAAACAGCGAACATCGAATTTGACCCAAAGACAGACATTCAGCACCGCCCAGAACACAGCATCCCGAACTACAACTACAACTACGACTACATCAATGCTTCAAATTGAAGTGGCAGCTCAAACTGAAATGTTCTGCGTGTGTGTGTCCCTTAGGTTCCTTTTATTTTTATTTATTTTTTTTACACATTTCCATTTGAGTTAAAAAGGTCAAGTTTTTTAGTTGGCCACTAATCAGTTGTTTAGCTGCTATAAAGCTTACTAATGAGCGCCATTGAGCTGGCTATCATTATTTGTGAGTGTGTGCAACTTGTGGCGCCATCAACTTAATCAACACCAGAACTAGCTTTTCACTTTTATAATATGTTATATATACTATAAAGATATTCAAAAACTGCCGTTGTATGACTGCAGCTGGCAAACGCTGTCATTATTACAGTGATTTGGCGTTGCCACTTTGTTGAGGATGGCAACGCTGTCAATTTAAAATCATTTGACGTTGCCACTTTGTTGTAGCAGGCCACAAAGGTTGCCAATTTGATCTGTCCAGTTTTTGAACACATTAAGACGGAGAAATGCCTAAACATCCCTATTCAAAAATTCTGTCCTGTATCAGATTTAATTTGTTATATGTGTGTTGCCACCAAAACTTGAGTTAAAATGATTATAACAAGACCCAACAAATTGGACAATCTAACCAAACCACATAAATTTAAAACCGATTGTAAAACTAATTGATTGAATTTCTGGTCGGGCTTTAATTATACTTTCTGAAAGTGAGAGAATTCTAAAAGAAAAAGCAAAAATTTTATAGTTACCAGATTTTAAAGATTGTATTCCAAATATACATATTATGTTGCATAGATCGATGTGCATAAAATATAACAAAAATGGTTTTGTTTTACTTTTCAGTCGCTTTTAAAAATACTCATCCTATTATCTAGTTTCTTTTTTCATTCTGTCTTTTTAATATGGAAAATAGTTGTCACCACCATATGTTCTCTCCGTTGAACGATCGTTTGGCGTTGCCACTTTGTTTCACTTAATCTTGAACTTGTTTAGAAGCACAATTACTAAATTGCTGCCTCGCTCTGGCTCTTTTAATCAGTCGCCTGTTCGCCAGTTAGCACGCTTTTTATGGGCCCACTAATGGCCACATCAAGTGGCTTACACACATAAAGCCCCAAATTAATTGCGCTGTCATAAAAATGCGCTCACGTATCACTAGGCTGCTTTGGTGTGAGTGAGATGCATAGCTCGCGCTGACCATTGACAGCTTAATGACGCGGGCTCATAGGGCAAAGATGTATGTGAGAGTGAGATGAATAGCGTATGGTGTATGCCAGAGGCATCTTAATGAATACCTCATTTGAATTGATGGCTCGCATTTGAAGTCATCCCTTCAACAGTGTTGTTACTGTTACTGCGGGCCAGTGTTGTGCAACGCATTAAACGAATTTACATTGCAGCCAGAAGCAAATTTGCGCATATCAAAAGTGAAATCTAATGCCATGTGAGATTTGTTGCTGTCTATCGATTTTTCTATCATGCAGCCCCATTGAATATGAAACTGGGGCACCACCCCTACTGATCCGCTTGTTAGCTTAGCACCAGCAGCAACAAAGAGCAAATACAAATCCTATACATCTGCTGCTGCTGTTGCTTTTACGTCTCCGCCTTGTTGCTTCTCCTCCTGGTTCTTGTCCTGCTTCTACTACTGATACTTTTAACGCTTATCTCTGTTTCGTTATT
The DNA here is from genome assembly GCA_037040025.1 of Sphaerogastrella javana. Taxonomy (NCBI): domain Eukaryota; kingdom Metazoa; phylum Arthropoda; class Insecta; order Diptera; family Drosophilidae; genus Sphaerogastrella; species Sphaerogastrella javana. The sequence goes on from JBANCZ010000484.1 coordinate 16,010, forward strand.
CCGTTTCTTGCAGCACGAATGGCATACAGTACTTTAGCATAATCTACAAGCAGTACGATGCAATGGTCGGCGAGGAGCTGTACACTCGCATGGCCTCAGGGCAGGTGCCCGGTGTGCGCATGAATCTGTCACAGTATGCGGTGCTGGAGGGCGATGCGGAGCCGGTGGATACGAAACCGTTTGAATTATTCTTGGCACTGCAAGAGTTCTGTCTATTGAAGCGACATTTGTCCGCACAGCCACAGCCACCGGAGAAGCCGCTGGCGTTAAGCAACAGCCATGAATGGTTTATACCGACGTTCGAGCGCTGGATGATGGTGAGCAAGGCGAAGGCATTGCAACGTATACGGGCGGCCATACGCATGGATGCGATTTGTGAGGGTGAGCGGATTGTAAGGTACAGTAGCTCCTCGGTGGATACTGCCAGCACGCTGCTGAACATCAAGGAGTTCTGGAAGGTCATCAATTGGCCGGACGAGGATACGGCCATTATGCTGGAGTCACAACTGATCGATGTGGTCTGCTCGGCGGCCATGCACTACTGCGATTTGATACACACCACTCTGGCGGACAGTGGTTACTATGAGCAACAGGGACCGTTTCGGTGCTCAGATGACATGTGCGTCACGGTAAACAATGTGGAGTATGTGCGTCGCACCCTAGCCGAGTTTCGTTCGGATGAGCAGCCACTAGAAGAATCGGCAGACAATCTGCTAGAGTCAAGTTTAACGCACATGGAGAATCGCTGTGAACGTATACTGTCCAAGCTGGCGCCGCTCATGCAGATGTCTCTGCAGAAGGCCGTTTTCCACTTGGCCTGGTCGCCAGACTCGCTGCCCGCCAATCAGGCCATCGTGCCACTGTTGGAGTACTTGGATTGCCATCTGGCTGCCCTGAATAGTGCGCTGCTTACCAAGAACTTCAATCGATCGCTGCGTTTCATCTGGAAAACGGTGCTGGGCGAAATGTCACGCCAAATGGAAACCGGCGATGAAACAGATAAGCCCACACATTTCCACAAGCGTCTCTATGAGGCACTGCAGCTCCTAGTGGACTTTTTTCATGCCGAGGGCCAGGGCCTGCTGCTGGAGTGCCTGCACACCGAAGATTTCTGGCGCATTGAACAACGGCTTCAGTTCCATAAAACCGATACGGATCGGCTCATCGACATGTTCTACATGAATCGTTTGCGTGAGCAGCTGGTAGCTGTCAGTCCGGGTCCCTATGGCTCGTTGGCTGTGCGCGCCTACTTCAATCACGATTCGCTCTGTGTGGAGGTGCTGCACGCACGCGATGTGGTGCCCCTGGATCCGAATGGTTTCAGTGATCCGTTCGTGGTCATTGAGTTGCTTCCTCGACGCATTTTTCTGCACTGCATGGAGCAGCAGACAAATGTGCATAAGGTAAGCTTACCCTATCCTTCTCTTTCTCTCTCTCTCTCCCTCTCTCCCTCTCTCGCCCACGTCCTCTCTCTTATTTTCTCTCTATGTCCTCTCACAGTCTTGCTTACTTAATTCATTACCTTTTTGCTCTATTTCAGCGCACTTTGAATCCCATTTTTGATGAATGTTTTGAGTTCTCGGTCACACTAGAGCAATGCCTCACCGATGGCGCCATGATTTGCTTTACCGTCATGGATCACGATGTTCTTACGGCCAATGATTTCGGCGGTGAGGCCTATTTGGCTTTGGGGAATATACCAGGTGTGGCCGACTATAGCACCAGCGTGGACAATTTCCATGGACTCAAACAGATGGAGCTACCGCTAATGCAGCAGAAGGATAAATGTGAGTACATATTAACAACCTCCTGCTAATTACTGCTCTTTAATTTATCAATCATCTGAAGAAGGATGAAGATAGAGGAAAACTTCAGTAGAGTAGAATGTAGAAATTTAGATGCAACCGTTTAATCGAACGGGAAAAGTATAAAAAAAATTGGAAGGGACGAGAGTGAAAGATAGAAGAATTATGTTTATACGTACTTAATCTTAATAACTTTTTCGTTTTGTTTCTTCTTGCCAGGCAATCCCATACTACAAATCCTGGAGCTACGCGTCAACGACAAGCAGGCACAGGACTTTGTCCGTAAGCAGAAGGCACGTTTCATCTCTTAAACGAGCTGGGCAACAGATGAGCGTTCCACTTGTTAGTTGCCAGGTCCTAGTTATTTCCAGATTCCGCAGTTTCCCTCGTTTTCCCGTGCAATCAAATTGCAATGAAAAGTGGATGCAACACGAATTGGATAAAGTAATTGTAACTTAGTGAATGTATATGTATTAATTAATGTTCCTTCTCTTTGGTTTTATGTAAATGTTAGCGATATAGCATATATATCTAGATATATGTATATATATAATCGCAAATTCGAATGGTGCATACAAAATAACAGAGCAAATGGGCCAAAAAAAAAAAAGAGAAAACGAAACTCCAAACACGCCCGTAAATGTTCTACACGAAAAATTATCACAAAAATTTAAGTGAGAGCGATTTGAGCTATAGCTAGACTCTATATATATATGATATACATTTAATTATTATGTAGTTTGAGTACTGCTCTTCAAGATCTAAAATCGAGCTTAGATCGCCTCATGCACACACTTTAGGGACTATCTAAGTAGGAGCGTAGTATTGCTGAATATTGCCACAATTAAGCATAAAATCATAAACGAAATGAAATAAAAAACCTATGCTAATTAAACTAATTAACTATACCAATTAAACGAATTAACAAACACAAAGTGAACTAAGCTATAATTGAAGCGCTGAAAGCCGCAAAATGTCAAAACGCAAACTCTGTGTGCATTCACAGGCGGGAATCACAATATATGCTAGCCAGTGTTGCAAAACGTACATTTTTTGAGTCAATTTAAGCTTGCATCAAACTAATTGATAAATATTTTCTACGATAAAAAACAAACAACACAAAACAATCAAAATATGCGTAACTCCGAGCTTCTTTATAAACAAACAACAAAACAAAACAAACGGCAACACAGAACCCTCCTAAACAGACTATGACACTTTTACGTACACATACGCACACATATTCAACTCTATATATATACAGGTGAAGTTGAGGAAGTTCTATATATAGATATATACATATATATATATATCACAGCCCCAAGGACAGTGTAATTAATTCTAAAGCAACAAACAAATTTTTAAACTATTTTCTGAGCACAAATTTTGTATACTGAATTTTTATTATAAAATACTATCATACACATACATATACACACTTAAGCACAGTGAGTGCCTAAAGTAAACCGACACATACTTCTCGTTTTTTATACTTTTTCCTTTTGAAGCTTCTCTATACATATGATTTCTAGACGGAAGCTAAAGTTTACGTCCTGTAAATTTTGTACTATATACAAAAACTGTCTATAACTATAGGTACATAAAGCTATATATGTCTATACATATATATAGTAGGCATGATTTGATAAACTGTAACTCTAAACACAAATCTTTTTATACCTTACGCAGGCGCAACACAAAATATACACTGCAAGAAAAAAAAAATTAAACTAAATTAAAGAAATTGCACAAATGAAAAACACAACAAAAAATACGAGTCAAATTATATATACAAACAAATATTGCATAAACATTATTTAAAAAATTTATGGAAATGAGTATAAAATGGTATTGATTATAGAATATATATAAATTGATATGTACGATATGATAAAAAAAAAAATATATATATATATATATCACATAAGCCTAAGGTTAAACTACTATATTATTAGCTATGTATACTTTGATTCTTTGCTATGATTTGCTATTTGCTATAGGGTTGATAAGAATACACATTATATCGATTAATCGATAGATGCACGTGCATGCAACCCTGCGAACATCGAAAAAAAAAACGACAAAAACGTAATGCAACAAGCTGCCTAAACGCACCTAATAGACCCTTTCTAGTACATTTAGGTACAGGCGCAAGATACATTTGATATGTGATACCCTTAACTCTGCTATCGATTATGATTTCCGATTTTCCAATTTCCGTTTCCGCTCTCTTCCAGTAGCAACAATCGAAAAACAAAATGGCGCCTAGTTTAAGCAACAATGTTATCTGTTTATTTAATAAGTCAAATCTACAAATATTTGAAATTATGCACAAAATGCAAACAAAGATAAAACAAACAATTAAAGTAACAAAATCTTTACAACAATAATTAAAAGAAAATATTAGAAATTTCGCTGACCAAAGGCATTTACCAACATTGACAAAAGGCAACCAACGCAAATTAAATAATGCCAAAAAGAAAAGCAAAAACAAAAAAAAGGCATCAATTTACACTTGAATAAAATATACTATATATATAAATATGTATCATTACTTAAACAAATGTAACATTAAACATAAACAAATAAACCTAACGCAATGAGCCCTCCTACTGTAACTATACATATTATACAAATACCAAGATATAAGTGTGCTATATACAAGCCAGAACAATGCAACTAAAACAACCACAACAACAAAAACACCTACAATTACAAAAGAACAAACAATTGAAGATATATTTAAACTATTTTGGATTATTGTTATACTCGGTTTAATGCAAATGTGTACCTAGAACTCGATGTAACTGAAATTGTTTGTTAAACGTATATACTTTCAGATACCCTAGCAAAGAAATGGGTGACCAAATTATTTGTTACATAGATGTAGACCTACAGTCTATTAGATCTATACACTATAACGTATTGGATCTGTTAAATATTAATGTACAAATATTGGACATAGTTCTATATTCTTTACCATCCTAATCGCGCCTTTGATTAAGGTTAATACTTAAAAAAGTATGACCGTTTGTATTAGATATTCGCCTTGAGTCTGTTAGATCTATTAACCATATAGATGAAGAATTCCTCCAAGATTTATCATTGCAATTCCTACTATATCTACTCCAAGTTTATGTCTAGTTTAAAGATTATGTTCATCTCATTATTTGCTAGGGTATACACAAGTGCGGCATACCGCATTTAGTTTTATTCGTATTCACTTATTTTCGATATATTTTAAAGCCAAGAACAAAGTAACTAACGTTTACCGCCGATAAATTTGCTAAAAAAAACAATAAAAGTTCTCACAATTTAATTACAGTAAAAGAGAGAAAGAGCAAGCGATAGAGAGACAGACAAATACAGAGATAGAAAGATAGGAAGAGTTAAGATTATTTTAAAAATAAATTTTGTGCTTTACATGTAAGAGAGAAAAAACAAAACAAAATATAGAGAACAAATCCTACAACAAGAGCCACGTGGCAGGTTCCTACCAAAAAGAAAAAGAAAACTTAAGTATTATTATAAAAAAATAAAAACAAGGAAAATTCTAGTAAAAATGTCACACAACTATGAAAACAATTCTTAAAAACAATAATAACTGTTTGAAACATCAACAACAAAACATAATCAAACTTGAAAAAATACACTACAACAACAACAACAAAAAAAAAAACAAATTTACATGTTGAATGTGAAATGCAAAAAATTAAAAACAAACAAAAAAAAATATGAATAAAGAAATTCCATGAAAATCCAATTGCTGCAGCAGAATAAAACGAAACAAAAACTGGATGAAAAGGATAAAAAAAAAACATATTACAAAAAATAAGAAAACTTATCAAATTCAATCAATAAATGTCAATGCATATTTAAATTTTGTTGTTGTTTTCCTTATAAATTTGCACTCGATGTGGAATTTGTGTGCGTCGGCAATCCTGATTTATGTGCATCATTAACTTTGTGGGTAAGCATGAAACATTCCCCATGGAATCTATCAAAAATCGACTTGCTGAACACCCTACTTTTACGTGAATGCGATTACGACAACGTGTTCGATAATGGTAACGATAACTATACCAATACGATAACTTAAATATATCTATTGCTATAATAATAAACTTAATCTCGATATCGATTACAAATACAGTATAGATATCGATAACCATAACTAAAATCTATATAAATATAATGTCATATACTACTCTGGAGCTATTTACAGCCAATCCTACAGTCAGGGTAAGAAAAATATTTGGAATTTCTTTTGAAGCTGATAAGGAATTAAGTCTGCATTTTGAGTGGGTGTGAGAGAGAGATAGAGGTAGAGGGAGAGGGAGATAGCGAGTACCTGAACTCTGTTTATAAAATGCGCAATGTTATCTATCGTATATCGTATATCGAATGGGTTTAGGCCTCATGAAAATAAATTGTTGTCGCTGGCAAAAAGGTTATAAGGACAAGCAGCAAGTGGCAAGTGGCAAGTGGCAAATGTTTATGGAATTGATTTCAGTGCATTATCAAAGGCCAAAAGCAGCAGTAAGAACTGAACAACAACAAGAACCTCCCCCTCTCTCTCTCTCTCCCTCCCTCTCTTCCCCTATCGTCCCTTTCTTGCAGCATGGTATTAGACCATGTAGCATGCGAAGCTTTTATCTAAATTAAATCCAGTGCCACATGCCACAGGGCGAATGCGAGAGAGAGAGAGAGAGAGGGAGAGAGAAAAAGAAAGCACAAGTACAAGGCGGCGGCACCTACACATGCCACATGCCACACGCCACATGCCGCATGCCTCATATTGTGGCAAGTTCATGTCGAAGTTGCTTTTGACGTGCAAATTATTTGCCATTTGGCGCGTCGTCAAAGTTAAAAAGTTAATGTCCAACTGTCTCGCTTAAGCTCACTCTCTCTACCCCTCCATCCCCCCCCTGTCAACCACTTACCAACCCTGGGTGCTCTTAACATGACCTTGCCTTAAATCTGCCACTGCAAGACCCAAGCAAATATTGTTCCAGTCCAAATCTCTGCAGTTTTTTTATGCAACTTTTATGGGCTTGACTCTGTGGCAGCTCCAACTTTTTTTTACGACTTGCAGCCAAGAGATGGGATTGGGGGTGCTGCAGCAGCAAATGTTGTGAACAATAAGCAATGGTTTACTGCTTGCCACAAACTGCACCCCTCATCGTCTCCCAAGGGGCGTGCCACATGCAAAGGTCGTAGATCTGATGCATATATTTTGCGTGCTACCAATTTGCTTGGACAATGGCAATTGACCCTTAAAGATACACATACACATGAACATGTACATACATGCATGCATGGATACATACATACATATATGCATTAATACACACATTCATACACACATTCATATATTCATACATTCATACATTCATGCATATATATACTGACCATTACCCCCAATTTATAGCAGCTCAACTAAAGTCCATCTACTAAAATATTATCTAAATAATATTTAGTCAACCGCATCAGACTAAAAATTGATTGCACTCAAACCTAAAAATTTGGCTTTTTGTTGGCGTGCAGAAGAATTTGTGAGGTTATGTTTCGCTTTGGATGCAAATTTAAATTTTAGTTATGCATACTATTTCAACTGCAATTTGTGTAAGAGCGAGAGAGTGGGAGAGGGAGAGAGAGGTAGTGTGGTGGGAGAGAGAGAGAGAGAGAGAGGGAGAAAGATAGAAAGAGAAAGCAATGCAGAAGAGCGGTCTACAGCAACAGCCAGAAAAAGGCTATACACTGAAAGAAAAGCATAGAAAAACATAAAAAAAAATTAAACAAAAATTTTATTCAATTTACAAACATTTTTTGATAAATAAAAAAATTTTTTATTTAATACAAATTTACATCAAATAGAAACATTGCCTAAAATAAATATTTTACCATATTTCATTTATAAAAACTTGAATTCATTTTTTTTAAAATTTTTTATATATTTTTGTTTAGTGTTTGTTTTCTTTTTTTTTACATTTTTTGTCGCAGTGTAGCCGGAAATAAAAACTACGCCGTATTATTTCAGCTACAATTTCTTTTTACATATTTTTCCATTTTGTTTTTATTTTTTATGTTTTTATTCTTTCATTCATTTTTTTTTTGCATATTATTTTAATGTTTCTTTTGTTCAGGCCCCGAGCTGTGCGCATAAATTTGAATGCGAATTTTTTTTTTAGATGCCTGCAGCATATTTGCTCGCTCTCACTCCCACTTGCACAGTCTCAGTGTCGCGCAGTATCTATCTGTCTCTTTCCAATGCAGAAGCTGCTTGCATTAGACAAAAGGAGGCAGCGCTTAGTGGGCGAATGAACGGCAGATCGGCAAAGCGCGCGAGAGAGAGCGAGAGCGAGAGCGTGAGCGGAAGAGCAGCAACTTGAGTGAGCTTCGCATGAGTTGAGTGAGAGCAGAGAGCAGTATGTGTGGCTGTGTGTGTGTGTTTGTGTGTGTCTGCTTGTGTGTGAGTGTGTGTGTGCTTTTATCAAACCCATTCGTTTGGCAGTTTTTCGTAATGACTCTCGCCGTTTAGTTGCAAATTGAACGTTAAGGCTGCTGTTGCCTTCAACTAGAGGGCGTGGTTGCATCTGGTTGGTGTGAGAGAAAGGGGGTGTGTGTGTGTGTGGTGGGGCTTCATGTCTTTGCCACTCACTTGCTTTTTATTGCAAGTCACGTGCGCCAGCTGCTCGATTGCAGCGCTGACAAGCAAAGCGTCTAATGAAGTACCCGTTGCTCTTTCCGTTTTATCACATACACACATACACACACACACACACACACACGCCCCCTTTCTACAGCCACTGTGGCCGCACGTGTTGCAGAACTTTCGGTTAACGGTTATTAAATGCAGTTTGACAACAAAATTCACCGCAAAAGTGCAAAGTGCAAGGCTTAAGTTCGCTCTCTCACTGTCGCTCTCTCTCTCCCTCTCACTGTTTTTCTCTCTCTATCTCTTAAGCGCTGCCGCTCTCTCACACTTAACATTGCGCCAACTCTTCCGCATGCACACACACATGTGCATTCTCACACATATGTACATATACAATGCAATTTCAATGCAAGCTCCCTCTCTCACACACAGTATTGCAAGACCTCTCTCTCACTTACAGCATTGCAAGAGCTCTCTCTCACATAGTATTGCATGCGCTGTTTCTTGCTCTCCCACTCACTGGCGCTCTCTTTGACTGTGCACTGCTTGAAACCAGTTTGGCGCCTGCTTGATCGAGCTTTTTGTTGCTTTTAGAACATGTAAACTTTTAGTACACACGAACACACACACACACACAGCACACAGGTGGCTGGAGTTGGCTCGAGCGAGATCAGTTCGAGTTGAAAACGAAACGGCGGCGGTCACGCGGTGCGCTCGAAAAAAAAATTACACAAATTATATATATGTATATAAATCACAACAACTACGAAAACAACAACAACAACAGCAACGAGTTGAAGCAACAGCAGCAGCAGCTCAACGCGCAATAAAAACAACAACAAAATTCAACTATTTTTAGCGCATTACGTGAGTGTCATTTGAATTCTTGGCTCTTAGAAATATATATACATAAACAAAAAAAAAAAAAAAGTGTTAAAAAAGTTGTATTTATATTTTGTTTTTGTTCATACTGTATCTAATATGCGTTGCCCTTTTGCCAGCCCGCTACAAAGCTGTCTAAGTGTGTGTGTCTCTTTGTGAGTGTGTGTGTTTGTCTCTCTGTATGTGTGTGTGTGTGTCTCTCTGTGTGTGTGTATTTGCTTTGTCTGTGTTGTGTAGGCGCATAACTCAGCTTGAGCTCAGGCCAAAAACCTGCTGCTATTATTAGCTTTAGCCAAGATTATGGCCATTTCTATCTCTCTCTCTCTCTATCTGTCTCTTGTAGCTAACGCTTACGCTTTTGCCCATTGTTGGCTATGACTCCCCTCTTTTCCGCCCCCGTTTTTAAGCCTCTTCCCTATGTTTGTAAATGTTGTGTGAAAAAAAAAGATCTGCAACGCCTTTCCCATTCATGACAAGCGATTATATCACAAACAACACTAAATGTGTGAGTGTGAGTGTGTATGAGTGTCTGTGAGTGTTGGCTGCTGTTTTGGCCAGAACTTAAACATTCCAACACACACACACACACAAAAGTTTTTAGACAGAGCGCGGCATTGGTTCAAGTGACGACATGATATACTCGCATTAATAGCCTACGCTATCGATATGCATTTATCGATAAACGCATAATTCTATTTGTTTCGTGCAACAATTGCAGCAGCTGTGACAACAATGTAAATGCAATGTGTGCAACAACAACAACAACAACAACAGCAGCAACAACAACAGCAACAACAGCAACAAAGTATTAACAACCTGTCGCTGGCAAAGCGTTAACAATAAATAAAAGCCAAGCAACAACAACAACGACAAAAAAACAACAACAACAAAATCAACAACAGCAACATCAACAACGACAACAACAGCAGCAACAACAACAGCAACAGCAGCAACAACAGCAACAGCAGCAGCAACAACACTTGATTGTACAACAATGAGCAGAGAAGGTAAGCCAGTTTTTTTTAGCCCACACACACACACACACATACACACCTATACACTTAACGCATGTGTGTGTGAGTGTGTTTTTTGCGCTCTTTGTTTATGGCATCAATTTGATTTTTCGGCTTAAACTTTGAATGAAGTGCAAATGTATCTATAAGATACATTAGATCTAACTACAAGATGTATGAGTGTATACATATATATATATATGTTTATATGTGTGTTCAAGCTTCCTTGACTTGAACTTTGAACTGCTTACAAATTGAGGCAGCTTTAAGCCATACAAGTGCTATAAATATATATATATATATCACAGATATATATCTTTTGCGTGGGCGAAACTGAAAATTCTCGCAATGATTTGACCCTGAAAAGGCCAAAGCGAAGTTGTTGCATGGGTGTGAGTGAGTGTGAATGAGTGTGAGTGAGTAGGTATGACTACGTGAGTGTGAGTGTGTGAGTGAGTGTATGTCATTTGCTGCCTTATATACTATATCTGTATCTATATGGCCATATAATCGCACGTATTTTAAAGCTTTGCTTATGTCATTTTTGGCAGCTGCAGCAGTTTTTTTTGTTGTTGTCATGGTGCCACTGTGCAGGAAATAATTAATATTAGCTGATAATTAAACGCTCTCGTCTGGCCAAAAGCACATTATGGCCAAATGCAACTTTGAGAAAATAAACCTTAAAAAGTCATGCAATAGATGAAAATATTTTTCCTGCATGTCCAAATATTTGTTGAAAAAAATTTCAAAATTCAGCAAAAAATCACAAATTGCAATGGCTACAAGTTTCAAGCGGAAATTTGTAGTTTAATTAATTAATTTATTTAAATATATATATTTTTTTTAATATTATCCACATAGAAATTACTGCATAAATTCATCTTGATTTTTTTTTTGGGACTTTCTCTATAAAAATCTAAAGTTTTTCCGTTACAACAATTCTTTTGTTTTATACATTTTCATATCAGATTGAAATCAGCCTATATTAAGTCTTAATTTAAGCAGCAAATTAAGCTTGAATTTAGGTAGCAAATTCAGTTGGAATTTCAAACGAAAACTTCATTAAAATTTTTACCTCAAATCTTTTGTATCAAAATTGCAGGCGAAATGCATTGAAACAAAGGCTGCAGTCGTGTGTTAATGACAATAAGAAAAAATACTAAAGAAAATTTTGGTAAATATTTAAAAGGTAGAAAAATATACCAAAATATTTTGGCTTATACAAAGGCAATTTGCCATATAATAGAGATCTGAAAAATACTTTAGTCTGTATTTTATTATTATTTTAGTTTATTATTACTTTATTATATAATTTTAATTGTTTATTATTATATTTTATTATTATTATATTTTTTTGGTTTTATTGACTTTCTATCGGATAGTTATGTACAATATGTACCACTGTGCCGTTGAAAACTTAGTTTAGGACCATAAAAAGTTATTCGAACCCAATTGTTATTGATCTGTTATGCTAAAGAGATAAAGGGAAGAGAGATAAAGAGAAGGGGATACAGAGAGAGAGAGATAGAGATATTTACATATATATATACAGAGAGAAAGAGGGAGAGAGAGATGGAGAGAGAACGAGAAGAAGAGGGAGTGATAGAAAGAAAAAGTGTGATAGATAGATAGAGAGATAGACAGGGAGAGATATTTCAACTTTGAACTGCTATGAATACTTCGAAACGCTACCAGTTTATTCGCTAGTCTTGGCCAATTCTGCAGTTCATCTGCTGCTGCAACAATAACAACATCAACAACAAAAAAAAAAAAAAAACAGCAAAGGCAACAATCTGGCCAATTGACAGCGAAAGTTATGCAACATTGTGGCATGTTGTTGCTGTTGTTGCTGATGTTAGACTGTTTTTTCTCAGGTCGAAAGATGAACAACGCATTATCATATATGGAACACGTAAAACGATCGTTAAAATACCAATGCAGTAAGTGAATACACTCAAAGCTATTCACAAATCAATCAGTGCTAATCATCGCTGTCAGCTCTCATCAGCAACATCAGGTCTATAAAATGCGAAAGCCAAGATATGCATAGTTATGCGATATGTTATAATAACTAGTATTGTGTAATCACAGAGAGAGAGAGAGAGAGAGATAGAGATAGAGATGAGTAGAAGAAGAAGCAGCTATAGATTGATAGACAGCGGTTGAAACCTATAGAGAAGCCGCACAAATGTGCGAGATGCACTCAAAGAGTATGTATATCGATAACAAACTATGTGAATTATTGCACGTATAATTTTATCGAAATTATTACATTTATCGCTTGCATTCCTGGCAGCTCTAATCACTTGGATTTATAATCGTCGTTTATTTTAATAATCATTATAAATCTGCCAGTAATTACTATAATTTTCATTTTATATACATATTCAAGAATTTATCGATAGACCCTTTAGTATAATTAATCGCATTGAATTCAGCTGATTCACTATAACATTCATTTGACATTTGACAACTGCTGCAACTTGTTTGTAATTCGCATTCACTGCATACAAATCAACAGCTCAGACTGTGATTGTGACTGTGACTGTGACTGTGATTGTGAGTAAAACATGAACGCACAGTGATTTCATCATGTAATTAATGTCGCATAGCCTTGCATGCTAATTACATGCACGCACTTTTATTATTATTCATTTAAGATAATAATTAGGTTTACAGCCACAGAAACTGCTAACTAACAGTTGCTGTTAGTTCAATATCAAATTATAGTAGCGCATTCCTGTTAATTTAGCAACGCCTGCAACAAGCTTAATTGGATTTCTGTTAACTTAACATCAAACGCTGTTAACTAAGCATCGCTGGCTGTTAATTTAACATCAAACGCTTTTAACGTAACATCGTTCTTTGTTAACTTAAAATGAATTGCTGTTAACATAGCATCGCTCGCTGTTAACTTAACATTAATGGCTGTTAGTTCAACTCCATTTTCTGTTAACTCTGCTACTCATCACTGTTAACTTTGCTACAGTCACTCGACGGATTGCTCTGTTAACTGTTTCAACTCTGTTAGTTAGCAGCGCATCTGTGTAGGCGTTGCCAGATCAATGCTAATCAATAACAGCCGAAAATAAGTACAGTTAATTGCTATGCCGAATAATACACACTCACACACACACACACACTTACGCATTGGTGTGCAATATTAATTAAGCGCAATCAATGGCCGATTAGAATATATGTTGAATGAGTGCGAGCTTCCAGCTGTGCAGCAATTTCCTTTGAGCAGCTGCAAAAGCAAAAGCTGAAGCCAAAGCTAAAGCCAAAAGTGGCCGATGCCAATGAGCGTGGGAAACATTAAGCACTGACCGCCGCAGCAGCAGCACCTCTATTGCGCACTCGCTCGCACACTTGAAATTGGCTAAGCCATTGAATGCTGCGATAGATGGTGGAACATGGAACGTGGATGATGGAAGGTGGAAGGTGGAACGTAGGCTGTGGAACGAACGGAAGCTTTACACATATGTATATGCATTGCGTTGGCTGCATGACTTTGCATATTCCTATGCTAGCGCGTCTGTGCTTGCGTGTGTGTGTGTGTGCGTGTGTGTGTGTATTTATAGCTTTTGCTATTGTATTTGATATTTGGGATATTCTCTTTATCACGTTTTGTTTTTGTTTTTGTTGTTAATTCTTGTTTTTGCGGTGGCCGCATCAAGTGCACTATGTTATGCCGTTATATTGTGCAATTAATATATTTTACCGCAGACAAACACAGACACACACACACACACACACTTATGCATATTGGCAGCAATGTAACTGCACACACACACACTCACATAAATTCTTTGCATTAAGCCTAGACACTTCTACAGTTTTCGTTTGTGTTGTTGTTGCTTTTGCTTTTTGCTTTTGTTGTTTTTGTTTTGGTTTTTGCTTTTGTTGTTGTTGTTGTTGCTGTCTGAACCACTTGCTCATTGCATAGCAAAGCAGGCGATAAACAAAAGCAAGCAGTTCACCGCTTCCCACTCCACCTCAGCCTATGCCATTTAACTGCTTGCGCTGTCGCAGTGCTGCCAGTTTAGCCATTTAATAGCTAATTTAGAGCTAAAAGCATTTAAAGCTAACAAACTTGCCGATTAGCATAAGAATTAAGCGATTTTAAGCATTTCTAAGCTAAATATGCATTTACAGAGCAAATATAGTTTAATTTTCTGTGCATATATGCATTGACTTACATAAATTTCATTGCACTTTGTTGTTGTTGTTGTTTTTGTTGTTGTTGTTGGCCATGTGGCAACACTGTGAGCACATAAATAAGCCACTGGTAAAACTGTGAACAGGTTTACGTTCTCTTCAGTTCCTTTTAGCTATTTATAATGCGCATTGTTTTTGGGCTGCTGCTGCTGCCGTTTGCCACTTAGTAGACCATGCAATGCCACCCAACCCTACCCCCTTCCCCTCAATCCAACCCTTCATAAACATTCATTTGGCTTAGACGGCGCACAGTACTTAGAACCGTTTGACGCCAGTTACAGTTACAACCAGGGCTGGCTATAGTTCTTGTTGTTGTTGTTGTTCTGCATTTAAGTGAAACACTTGAAAGATCTTTATCACCCTCTCTCTCTCTCTTTCTTTCTCTCTCCTTCTCACTTATTCATTTGGGAGTGGCAAACTTAATGCGCCATGGCGTCTATATAGCAAGTGTAGCACAATTATACCTATTATGCTCTCTATATATAGAGTGCAAACAGGGCCGCATCGTGAAGTTGTGGGGCCCTGGGCTCAAATAATTTGGGGGCCTAACAAATAACTGATACAATAGTCATTTTGTTAGAAAAACAGCTTTGTTTAGTAATAATTATTTAATGAATATTATATGAATGTATATCTCTAGATCATAATATGTAAGACTTATATCTTTCATGATTTCAATTTTTTGTCTTTAAAATCTTAGCATAGAAGCTTTTTTCTTTGTAATTCAAATTCCGAATTATTGTTTTCAGTGGGGGATAGGGGATCTTTCTATCTACGGGGCCCTAGGTCGAAGAGCCATTACGTAGATCCGGTCCTGGTGTATAAACATACTTAGACTATTTTATGCTTGGCTATGATATGGCCCAGGGGCTGGGTGTTAAAAGAAAACCTGGTTAAACTCGACTTTTTATGGCTAATAAAGAATATTTTCTTTTTAACAAATTTTTTACATTTTGGATTTTACACAATATTCCCATACATATCTAGTCTTTAGTTATAGTTTAAGCATAACAATAACATAAAAATGCAGCTAAGCTTTAAAGAGCTTACAAAAGTCTTTTGTACGAGCCAAAGCTATCTTTTTATGGCTAAACAAAAGCTCGCCCTTTTTTTTGTGGCGTGAAATTTTAGAGTAAAATTTGGTTCTTTTATGTTTTTTTTTTGTGCATTGTTTGTTGTTTTTGAAATTTTGATGGTTTATTTGCAGTGTTGCCACTTGATGGTACATTTTATGGTTATGATTACTACTATTATTGCTATTACTATTATTGGTATGTGTATGTGTGCATTTGGGCCGTGGCTAATAGAGATTTTGGCCAATTCATTCGGCTCTACGCTAGGCGCAATGCGTTTGATGTTCTTGGCCTAAAGGCTTAGGGTTTAGGTCAGTTTAAAGCAAATGTGGCAAGTGGTAAAGAAAACAAGGAGAGAGAGAGAGAGAGGGGGAGAGAGAGAGAGAGAGGGAGAGAGAGAGAAGGAAAGAGAGCGAGAGATAAAGAGGTATAGGGAAAGAGAGAATTGTAGCTTTAGATGCGGCAAGCTGTCAACGGCTTCATTTGAGCTCAAGCCACAATGTTGCAAGTAGAAGCTGGTCAGAATGGCACACACACACACACAAATTTGGTCTAAAGTGAATGTGCAAAAGTGAAAAAAAAAAACGAATAAACAAAGCAAAACGAAGGCAAGCATAAAGATCAAGGCAAAAGAGAATCGCTTGGGGCCTTGCAGGGTTTTAAGGCGAAATACAGCGGCTTTTTGGCCGTAAAGCCAACTTTCTCTGCACGAGTGTTGAGATTTAATATTGTTTACCCACAATAATAACAACAACAACAACAACAACAATAATAACAACAACAACAACAAACCAGTAACAACGGCTACAATCGAGCAATTGTAGCTAGATTTATATTTTCGGTTTGCTTGGCCAATTCTTATGCAATACCCTAGCAATTGAAATCTATGAAGGGTATGCCAAATTTAAGCTAAGCTTTTAATTAAAGCTTTAAATGTGTTTAATTTTTTTTTTTTTATAAATTTTATATAATTTTTTAATAATTCTTAAAGATGTCAAGTTAGAATTTATAACTTTGTTTTAGCTGGCGCCATCTGGCGGCGAATAGCTATCGCATATCTAAATGGATGCAATTAGGCATAGTTTATATTAGATACATTAGCGCTAATAGTCAATGTCGCTCGACTGCAGCATTTGTTTTATTATTCTCCTCGTTTCCATTTTATTTGTATTTTTTTGAAGCTAAGCGTTGATTTTAATGGCTTACAATCGTAAAGCAGGCGAAAAAAAGCCAAAAAAAAAGCAACTGGAAAAAATTAATAAAGTACACACACACACACCAGACTTCACTCTATATGTGTGTGTGTGTGTGTGTGTGTCTTTTATATCGCACTTTCATCGCCCTTTTTGGAGCGGGCCGCACTTGGCGTTTATTAATTTCGTAGCTGTTACCGTTAAGCATTTGCCATTTATGCTGCTTCTCTTGTTTCTTCATTCTCTCTTCACTTCCTCTACTTCTCTTTACTTTTGCCGCTGTTTGTTAGCCGAAAAAAAAAGATTAGCCGCAACAACCACATTTATAGCTAGAAAGTCTTCAGGCTGCATTCGTTGCTTTTTCTCTTGTTTTTGGTATTCTTCTTCTTCTTCTTCTACTTCCTCTTCATCTTCTTCTTTTTCCTCGTCTTCCTCTTCATTTTCTCCTTCTTCTTCTTTGTTGTCCAAATATTTTGAATGTTTGGTCGAGCAGCTCAAAATTTTGCATGAATGATTGACACAAAGCAGCGGCACAGTGGGCCAAAAACTGCAACAAAAGCGGGCGCACAGTGGTTCGGAGTCTATGGAAATGCACATACAATTTTTTAAATGAGTATAAAATATAACAAAATTTATTTATAAAGCTCAACTTATTCAGTTTTTCTATCTATCTTTCATTCTATTTCCCTCTCTCTCTCCCTCTCTCTCTCTTCATTTTCATTTCCAGTCTTACATATATGCACCACTGTGCATTTGGTCAGAACAATTTTAAACGTTGCTCATTTTTTATTGTTGCGGCTTCTTTGCCCCAATATGAATGAATTCCCATCTCTATCACTCTTTCTCTCTTCTCACATTTACACTTTTCTTATACTCTTCCCCTCACTCTCTTTCTCTCCTCCTCTTTCTCTCCATCTCCAACTCTCTCTCTCTCCTTCTCCCTCACTCTCTCTGACTGTGTGTGTGTTTTAATAGCCTGCAGGGTTAAAAATTTAATGGAAAAACGTTTTAATAAATCAGTTAAGTGGTCTTGCCACTTTTTTTTGCGGCTAATTACACGCATTAGTGTATGGGCCAGAGCGAGAGAGAGACAGAGAGAGAGAGAGAGAGAGGGAGAGAGAGACGAAGATACGTAGAAGGAAGAGGAGATGCAGAAATAAAGAAGAGACTCCAATAGACCCCAATAGACCCTACTGGACCCAAACAGAGCCGCAACAGATGCCACAGAGGCTGTGTGTTAACAACCGCGTTTGTGTCTCCAAATAGATGGTAAGAGGAGGCAGAAACATGGGCAACGAGGGAAAGGCAATAGAGTGTGCAAAACGGAGCAAAAGAAGAGAAAAGTGAGGCAACAGGCAAAAGGGCTTAAAGCGAACTTAAAGGCAAGCAAATCCCTGCTTTTTTTTCAAGTCTATAGAAGCCACGTATGCTTCTGCTTCCTAAGGCTTCTTATACGTCTCTTCATCTTCCTCATACTCTTCCTCTTCATTGCTATTTCTCGTCTTCTCTCCATCTTCTGTCTCTCTTCCTCTCTGAATGCAACTGTGCAGTTTAATTTAGCAATTAAAAGCGATTAACGCGGCTTTCAGCTACCTTAGATACATGTGCATCTCCTCCCGACCCCACCCAGCTCTATATTAGCTCTACTCCATATGAGCTTGCCCTCACTATGCAGTGAACAATGTGCATGGGCGTCCATGGAGGGGGGAAGCGCAGCTGGAGTTCAATCAAGTCGAAACATTTAGTGTTTGTCTATGAAATTTTATGCTGATTTTTGAGAATTCGAGAATGAAATTTTACGGCTCTAATAAAAATTGAAAACTTTCCTACAGAACGTATATATATATATAGAATATAGATCCATGTTCTTCTAGTTGGCCCAAAGGCAAGTAGTTCCTGATTTCCCTTGAGTTTAATTACGTTCAATGCATGAAAAGTGGAAAAACTTTATAATTTTCTGGCTGTAAATTTGATTGATTTGTTGGGGAAAAGGAAGAGCAAGAAGTTGGCAATGGAAATACTTAAATTTCTGGCTTAAATCATGTGCCAATTGGCAAAGTGTTGCCAAAGCAGTTGCCAAACTGTTGCCAAACAGTTGCCAAACTGTTGCTGTCGTTTGCAAAAATCTGAGCCAAATATTTGGCCAGAGTCAATAACAAAAAGAAAAAGAATTGTTAAAACACTTTGGGCCATGAGTTATGCAAAGGCGCCAACTGGCCAAAACCAAAGAGACAACATGGTCAACAACAAGATGGTCTACTTATTGTTGTTATGGTTGTGGTTGTTGTTGTTGTTGTTGTT
>JBANCZ010000485.1:0-35147 GCA_037040025.1 Sphaerogastrella javana
GCTTTTAAACGTGCAATTAAAGCGCACTCATACACACACACACACACACATACACTGATACACATGCATGTAACGAAGGTCTAGAGAGATGGAACCGGCAGGCAACAAGGAGCAAGAAGAGGCAAGCGCGCGCGCGTCCGCATCACAACAACCTGAGGGCATTGGCTACTGCATTTGCATAGCCGCCACTCGCCACTCGCCTGCACACGCTCCCTGTAACTCTCGCTCTCGCTCTCTCTCCAGCTTATTCT
The DNA here is from genome assembly GCA_037040025.1 of Sphaerogastrella javana. Classification (NCBI taxonomy): domain Eukaryota; kingdom Metazoa; phylum Arthropoda; class Insecta; order Diptera; family Drosophilidae; genus Sphaerogastrella; species Sphaerogastrella javana. The sequence continues at coordinate 252 of JBANCZ010000485.1, forward strand.
GTCTCTCCCTCTCGCAATCACTCCTTTGCTGTATACCTACCCGCTCCCACTCTCTCTGCATCGTTGCCTCTCTGTCTGAGCTTCTTTTTCTGGCCGTGGTTGCCTCCCATTTGGTATACAGCAGCACCTTTTCGGCCCGTCAATTTTAGTTATGTTGGCCAAAATTGCTTCTTCCTTTTACTGATGCTGCGGCTGCTGCTGCTGCTCACTGAGATGAAGTTAACATGGAATTGGATTTGGCTGGGCTTTGGCTTTTGGACGACTGCAGCCGCTGTGCTCAAACAATTAACTCGTCTGCTTGTCCATTAGCCTCACTTGAAGAGTTCGGCCCTCTAAAGAGATTTCTGAGACGTTGAATACCCAATTTTTTTGTTCACAGAGAGAGAGAGCATTAGCATTAGCATAGATGGATCACTAAAAAAAACTGAAAGTGCGTTGATTGATGGGCATATTTGATGTTACTTCCAAAACTATATGCCAAGATTCCTCTGCCACCCGCTATTCCTTCATTCTCCATGTCTGACTTTTATTTCGCCACGTGCGAGTGATTGTATGTGTGTGTGGTGGTATTAGCATACGTACTAGTAATTAACTAAGCTTTGAGCATGCGTTCGAAGTTTTAGCAGCTGCTCTTACTGCCTCTGGCTGTTTCTAACATCTGCAGAAGAAAATGTGTGATTCTAAATGAGCATATCAACAGCTTACAAGCCCCTAAACTGATGCCAAAAATACACAAGGAACATGCACAACATACAAACAATACAACAACAACAACATAAACAAATACAACAACAAAAACAACAACAACAAGTTGTTTATTTAACAGACGAAATGCGAAAACCTTTGAATGCCAACCTGAGGATGCTATGGCATCAGATACAATGTTGATAGCTTTTGCATATCGTAGTCGGGTCGCTACTTCTGTCGCTACATCCACTTTTTTTGTACAAAAACTTAGCAAATGAACTACAAGAAGTACAGTGTACATGTCTTTGAAGAAATGCTCTTAGTATGCATAGTATACATCTTCAAAAAATAGAAATCTTTTGAAGATATACTCTCATATTTCTCTTGGTACCTATACTTATAGAAATACTCTCAATAGACTCAACTGAATGTAGAAATTCCTTCAATACAATTCATGAGTTCATTAAATAATTTCATATTGAATTATTTAAAACTTAAGCATTTCAGAAAAGTATACATAAATCAGGCATACCCTTTGATGAATAGGGTATATATGCTAAGCAATTCAGCGAGAAATTGGCCCTATTATCGGTTGCAGTTGGCATAGCGCCGCGAAGGCAAAAACTGCAAGAAAGCAGGCGGACAACGTAGTGCAGTTTACAATTTTAATTAGTTAATTATTTTTACTTTTAGTCAAACAAGATTTCAGATTCAAATAAACGAAACCAAAACAGGGACAGAGGGTGAGAGGGAAAAAGTGAGAGAAAGAGAGAGAGAGAGAGTGCAACCGGTGCGAAATCCCTGCTAGCCAGCGGGCTAGTGGCTACTGCGAGCCTAAAACGTACCCAAAGCTACCATGGTCGGCCGCTAATCTGCATACGTGCATCTTAAACTTGCCAAGGCTCTCCCTATCTGTTTCTCTTTCTCTCTCTCTCTCCCTCTCCCTCTCTCTCTCTCTGAATTTTGCTGCTGCCTATCGTCTGTGGAGTCATCTACGCCTGCTGCTTATTTGTCGTCATGGTCTCAATGTTTTTGTTTTTCTGCATTTTCCAGCTGTGGTTCTTCTTATTTTTTTTGTTGGTTTGTGGTATTTTTTTGGGCTACTCCTCTCTGGCTGCTCCCTTTTATCTGATGCTGCTGATTTGCAGTAGATTTGCTACTCATGCTTCCGCCTTGCAAGCTGCCACATGCAACAGCCACCTTCTTTTTTTTTAGTTTCTTACTTTGAAAACTAAATCTGAGCCCTAGCCACATGTTGCCGCTGTCTGTGGCACATTTTAACAGCGAATTCCAAGGCGTGTGGGTTGCTTAAGATTCTTTTTGTCGATTTGGCGGCCGCTGATTGCCGGCCTCTACCTCGATTATGGGTCTATCAAAAGACCCCCCTCACAAAAAAAAAGAAACATATAGAGACAGCCAAAATGTCAAATGTTTTTTTTTTTTTAATTCTTTTCTTGTTTTCTTCTTTGCGATGATGGCGCACTCCCGAAAACAAAACATATAAATATATATATATATAAACTCGAATCCAAATTTGCCGCGTCTGTTTACATGTGTACGGATTTGCATATTTTCTATAAGCCAACACTGGCCATAACAATAATGAGTGCTATAACAAAGAACGAACAAAATATCGACAGAAAATATTTCATAAATCCCTCAAAGCAGCAGCGGACTTGGAAATTAAATTGTCAATCATTTTTATAACATGCCCACAGATTTTTGAATACATTTTGTATGCGTGAAAAGAAGTTAATGCCAACATGATATGTGAAAAGCAAATAGACGAATAAACGAAAAAAAAAAAAACACAACGAAAAAATCATAATAATAATAATATCGAATCAAATCAAAGACTATACTAACGCATATAGATATACCAGATGAACAAGTATTTATATATAAAGACGCTGCATTGGGTAAGTTAGACTAGAGCGATTAGTGATGAATATATTCTGGCTTTCACTAAAACAATTTATAGATCGATACAGATATAGAAAGAGTATTCTATGAATACATTCAAAAGACAAAGCATTAATGCCTTGACTAATCCGTGTAAATGTAAAATTTGAATGGTTTTAAAGAAATAATTCAATGTATGATTGGTTTCATATAAAGGGTATTTTTTAGTCGTTCGTACTCGCTTTCTATAGTCGCATAGCCATTTGAAGTGTTTTTTGTTTTGTTGTGTTTTGTATGGTGCTGCTTGAATTTTAAACAGTCATTCGTTGGTTTTTTGTTGTATTATGCTTGATTATTGTTTGGTGCATTGTTGCTGTAGCTATTGTTATTGTTTTTTGTTGTTGTTGTAGATGTTGATATTGGTAAAATGTGTGAATGCTGTTGGCACTTTGTAGAGCTAAAAGTTGACGAGACTGAGATGGTGATAGAATATCATATTTTTGGCGAATACATTTTTTTTAGTCAACTCTTAAGTGAACTCAGTTCAGCTCAGCTCGACTCATTTAAACATTTCGATTTGAGTAAATAAATAATGAATTCGGCTGATTATTAGGTGACTTATGCATGAAAATACAAGCTGAAAAATGACTGCGATTAGCTAATTTGGGTATTTATGGTCGATTCGTATGGTAGCTATTAGTTGTGCATAAATCAAACGCGTGCGCTGCTCTTCAAACAAACGATCGATGGTCGCTGCAAAACCAGTACAGTGATCTAACAATAAAACTGAAGTATGCACCTCAATCGATTCGAAATAAAAGAAAAACATCAATTAAATAATAAAGAAAAATGAGCGTGTTTTGTTTTCAAACGCAAGTCGACATCCCATCTGGTAGAAATTAAAGCAACATCTTTTTACATAGGAGCTATAGTAGTAAATCGATTTCTATAACCATCTTTTGCTCTCTCGTAGATTTTTTTCATCGCACACCCTTTTGCTATATATCTTCCCCTCAATATATATATGTATATGCACATTTTTAGGGGCAAACACATTGTAAATCATACGAACACTGTAGGAGTTCTTTCTCATTGATCTTCAGATGTAGAATTCATAAATTAAATCAAGGCAATATTTCAGCGTCGCTTTAGTGTAACTCCTTGTAACACCTACTTGCTCGGAGAGATATTAAAACGCTTGATTGAATTTGTTAAATAAAACAACAGTGCAATATAAAGAGAAGCCAAGATAAGCAGAGCAGCTTTAATCCCAGCCCTGACGCCTTGTTCTCATTACAGAACCCATGACTCAATGTAAGTTCACACTATGGTATATATGTGGTTCGGTGTGGTTCATCCTCGATCGCCGCCATAAACAAACGCAAACATTTATTGCCGCTGATTGTTAATTTGTGAAGCGATAACGCAACTGCTGGGCCCACAAGTTCAACTCAGAGTTCCCGGTTTCAAGCAGCAGGAACCCACATTGGGCGACCTCAATAGGTACAAATATGCGTGTGTATCTTTCCCCAGAGCGCGAACTTGTGACACCAGCAGCAAAAGCAACAAGAAAGCCCAAGCTCACTCTCTCAATCTCTCTCTCTCTCTCACTCTCTCTCCAGGCAGGTCGCACTTGCAGTTGCTTTTGCTGCGTCTCTGATCACTTTATATCGATAAGCTCATCCTTATTCCATGTACTGAGCGAAAATGTGTAATGAACAAAGTAGACCCATAATTAAAATGCATCGCTTGAAGGTGTATTAATTTGTCTCAATGTAAATAACATAATATACTCTCATAATGAAATATACTTTAAATATCCAAAGAAAGACGGCAAAATTTAATGAAATTTCTTTCAGTGTATGAAGGCAATATAACATATACATATACATTTATATATATTTATATATGTATATATTGTTGTTTAGCTACAACGTGGACTTACACATTAGCACGCATGTCGTTTCCTGCACCACACAAATGACATGACAAATGTCTTTGACCACAGCCCAGCACCGTCTGACACTCTCGAGCCGAGCCAAGTCCGAAAACCAGGCAGAAGATCGGGGCAGGTTACAGGGAAGACACCCAACGGGCAGCTGAAGCTGCCTTTGCATCAGCATCGCGACTGAGATGACGGTTGTTGTTGTTGCATTTGCAATTGTTGGCGGTTCGGCTGTTATTGTTGCAGTTGATGTTGTTATTGGGGCTCCTTTTGTTGTTCAATTCAATTTATTGTCGAGAGTTCGTAGTTGAAAGAACATTTTAATTTGGAAACAAGAAACATGGTAACTCGTACCTGGTATCTGGTGTTTGGTACCTGGTGCCTGGTACCTGAAACTTGGCTGCTCAATTGAGAGCGAGCATTTTTGTGAATTGGGGGGATAGATTGTATTGGCAATGCCACTGAGGTCTTGTGGGGTTTGGTGTTGCGGTTGCCTTTTTGGTGCCCACTTTCGTTATACTTTATGTGGCAAGGGGCAATGTTGCACCCGATTAAGCATTAAATTTAGCTGAATCTCGCTGGCAATTGAACTTCTGGCTCATGAACACGACAATCCGACATTGGGACAGTGTAACAGAGCACACAGAGGACGATTAAAAACTAACTGTTTCTTCGTCCAAGGTGTCGAAGTGCCAAGACAGTTGGCCTGAGTTACAGCTTCAACTTGATTTAAGTATACATATATATATATATATATATATACATCCATTTCCTTTTGTCATTCATGGCATTTAGTTTACAATTTGGACAAATTTATTGGAGAATTTATAACGTAACTTGTCTACTCGTTAGGCGAATTGTGAGCGCTAACCTCTGACAGCCATCAATCAAATGGACAACGGGTTAACTGTAAAACCGTATGCACGTATAGTATATATTTGTATATATTTGTGGAGGTACAAACTCGGAATTGATGCTTCGATACGTTGAACAAAACTGCGCCTGCTTACCGGATCATAAATTTGTGCATACGTCTTATTAAACATGAAATGGGGAACAAAAGTATCAACTTACAGTCTCTATATCTCACTCTCTTTCTCTCTCTGTTTTTTCTTTGACTCTTTCTCTCTTTTTTGTCTCTATCTTGTCTTCTTTCATTTCGCTTTCTCTGTCATTTTAAGGGGGTTAATCAATGAGTATTTTCAACTACATATTTCGATATATCCATCGAAGACAGCGAAACTTAGACTAAGAATTAGGACACAGATTCACTGACTCGGAGACGTAACTCTTGGCTCAGTCTTGTTAGACATAATTGTGACATTTTGAAATTTCATACACATAAAGACAGGCTTAAAGATTAAACAAAAACTGGAATAAAATATAACTCAAACGCTATGAAATATCAAAGGAAAGTGCAAAAGTTTCTTTAAAATGGGTTGATGTTTGGTAAATGCGAGCAGACTCGACTGTAGCGTGCTCATTATGCTGTTCGGGTTGAGCTGAGGGCGTATTCAATTAAAATGAAGTGAAATGTGACTGCTAAAGCATGCTTTGACTCCTCTCTCTCTCTCTCTCTTTCTGTCTGTTTGTCTACGTATGAAAAACTGAGGCAGCATCAAATTAAAGTTAACAAGACAAAGTGTTAATGAATTATTTCGAGGACACGTCGCAATGTACCCAGGGAAACAAGAATAACAACAGCAGCAGCAGGAGCTACCACAAAACAGAAAGAATGCAACTGGAAAGAGAAGATTCAGTTGAGTCCTAACCGCAGAGCGGTAGTGTGGCCCAGGGCCATTGTCTGCTTGTTCTTGTTATTGTCGTTGATACTCTTTTTGTTATTGCAATCGACATTGGTGCACAAATGAATTTCATTAAAATGAAAACAAAAAAAAAAAAAAAAAATAAAACAGAAAACAAAAACTGCAACAAACATTGTCGACAATTAAAATAAGAAGAGCTCAAAAGCCGCAGACCGACGGTGTCCATATCCTCTTTGTTGTTGCTGTCTGGATTGCATTGGAGTTTGTGTATCAGGTATTGGGGATGAGCTACACAATTACAACAACACCAGCAACAACAACAAGTACAATAACAACTTTTACAAACTTTTAAGTGGGTTCGCACTATTTTTAGGCCGTCGAAACTGGCAACATGGCAAATGCATAAACAAGTCGAACATCGAACCTCGAATACTGAAACCGAAAGTGAGAAATCTCTGGAGTAATATCAGCTTCAAGCATATACACTTTAATCACAATATATAAGGATATCTAACTGGTACAGTACAGATATGCTTACCATTTATAATTTCCTTTTTCCAACTCCCAAAATTGTATTTATAAAATTGTATTTATAATTCATGTGGAATAATATTACATGGCTTCATTTGAGTTGTAAAAATGTGCTACAGAGTATCTATAATTCTATATAGAATTCGTGTTTTCCATTGACATTGAACTGGATGCTGCCCTAGCTATCCATGCAATAGCCATGCCCAAATTGAACACGCTACCAATCAGGAAAATTAGCAAACATTTAATTTCAAATGCATCTCCAAGTTCGTTTTCCAAGTCTTTTGTTTTCGACTCCCTTAGACTGGTAAAGCAACTTTTTTCGTTTCTATCTCTTTCAGTGTATGTGCGTGGGAGTGCCGATAATTCGACAAATATATATCTGAATGTTGTGTTTTAATAGATGCTAGAACCACTTTAAAGCAGACACACAAAAAATCATATTGAAATTGTTTCACATCGTCAACATAAAGCAAAAAATTTCAACTTGCCATCGGAAATGTCTGATGTGGTTGGAAAGGAAACGCCAGACAAATAAAATATGCAAATTTGCTACCAAAAATGTAAATATCAGCAACAATAAAGATGACAACAATAGGCCTTAAATCATTGCTGTTGACATATGCGTAAAGTTTATTAAACGCACAAATTCAGGGGCGATACTATAGATTATCGTTATAATGCGTTGAGTAGATCATGATTTTTAATTTAAACATTCTTTTTGAATATTATTTATTCACACCATATAAAAATAAGTACAAATAATACAAATAAAAGAAGTAATGTGACAAAGGGGAGAAGCCCCCAATGAGAAAATGCTAGTAAGGAGAATGACTTCTTAGTAGTGTAAGCATATTGCACTCTTTGTCATTTCTCTTCTCCTCACTACCAATGTTTCCATCTCTCTTTTTGCCAATGTTCTTTTATCTCTAACAAATCTATAAATTTTGGAATGACCAACAAGGCTGAACAACATATGAAAGAGATACATTAGTTGTTGCCTTAAAGTTAGTTCAGCTACTCTACATTCAATATGAGTTTGTGAAGAGAAAAAAAGCAGGTTATCCAAAATATGAGTACTGTTATAAACTTTATGCATTTATAATAAACGCATACATTTATTAAATATTTAGCATCTTACGTAAAGTATTAATATAAAAATAATACAACATTAGCAATAAACATATATATAAGTTACAGCTAGTATATATGCACTCACAGTCATGTCGATATTTATACTCACAATTGTATTTTACCACGATCGAATGCATGCACTGATAAAATGATAATATTTTGGGGATTTTTAGTGTGTATTATGGTAATATGCAATATAAAGTTTTTTTTTTAGTGTAATTCAATTCGTAGTCATAGGTTGATTTGGAGTTGAAGTTCTACTTGCATTTCATTTCAACACCCAAACGTAAATATATACTTCCTCAAACTAGTTGCAGTTGTGGTTGTTGTTGTTGTTGTTGTTGTTCAAGATGTTGTTGTTATTGTTGTTGCTGTTGCAGTTGCAGCTGTTATTGCAGTTTTTTGTTTTGTTCTACTCGATGTTGCGTTGCGCTCAGAAACCATGCTGAAAAAAAGAGATTTATGTTCATTATAGATTATTTCTGTCTGGTGATGTTAATTTTGTTGCATTTCTCGCATTTGCGGTGCTCGCAACAACAACGACAACAACAACAGGAACAACAACAACATTTTCGCTGTGCCATGTTCTCAAGTATGTTTATTACTGTGTGTCTATGTATGTATGTTGCACGTTGCGCGTTGCACGTTGCACGTCGCTTTTGGTTACAGTTGCATTGAAAGGAAGTTAAGATTTCAGCTGGCTCTGACTTGGTCTCTCTCATAAATGTTGTACTTCGATTAGTGTTGTTGTTGTTATTGTTGTCTCTGTAGATGATGTTGCTGTTGTTGTTGTTGTTGTCGTTGTTGTTGATGGTGCTCATGTTGTTGCATGGTAACATTTGATTTGTTGCGCGCACGCCTTGGTAACATTGTTGCTTTTCAATCGATTGGAAATATTACCAACACGATTAGCACACGATTTCTTTTCTAACGTTCACCTTATGATTTCTATCTAAACTATTGCCTAAATTTCGAATAGTGTGTAAAAGATATCATAAAAAAAAGATGAATATGCGTTTCTAATGAAATATATGTATTGAGATTTAGGACAGTCTATAGAATACTTTAATTGATTAGCCTGGGTTTAATATTTTCAATTCTCTGATCCACACTCTTATTTGAAGCCCTGTTCTAAAATCAAATGTATCTATAATGTAGATGATGATTTATCTTAAAGAAGTTGCACTTTCGTAATGACCTACTGTTCCATGGAATCCATGCTAAAGTTTTAAATAACTTCAAAGCATGTATTATATAACTTTGCATCGTGTTAGATTGCCGCCGACCTACTATATCCACGCCCACAATGCTCCTACTGTCTACCCCTACCGCTTGCTGACTGTCTGTCATTATGAGTGTGGCAATGGCAGCCATAATAATGCCATGTCCCCATTGTGTTACACGTCACTCACGAATGACGAGCGAGCCAAGAAGAGAGAGAAAGAGATAGAGAGGAAGAGAGATAGATATAGAGATAGAGAGGGAAAGAGCCAGCGGTGATTCTCTAATCTCTAATTACGATTTTCGATACTGAATTTAAATTCCTCTGTGGCATGCAATAAAACATGCTGTGGCATAAAAACTCACAGTGCTATGCATTTAGTTTCATTCTGGGTCTGAGGCTCTCTCTCTCTCTCTCTCTCTCTTTCTATCTGCTGTAACATCAGTCGCGACTGGTGTGTTGTCAACCGAATGGAAATTCTAGACGAAATGCGATGAAGACCGCGCTTTTTATGTGCGCTTTAAATTCTCGTAATGAAACGAAGATGCAGTCACCATTGCTGCTGATGACGATGTCGCCTGTGGCTGAGATTGAGGTTGAGGATGAGGCTGAGTCTGCATCTAAGGCTGGGACAGAGGTACAGACAGTTGCTGTTGGTGGTGGTTGGTGGTTGGTGGTTGGTGGTTATGTCTGTGACAGTTACGCCCTAATGTCGAGTGCTGTTCAGTTTATGATCGCGTTGACATTTTTATTATCGCTGGCTTTAATAACAGACACGCATAACAGCTACAGCTATAGCTATACTTATAGTCAAAGCCCCGGCGACAACCCACGCGTCGATCTCTATGTTAAGTTGCTGCTGAAGCTATGGCTAAAGCCGTAACTGCTGTTGAGGAACTGGAATTGGAGATTTATATAGGCTATAACAATGAATTAAATATGACATTGATTGTTATCGATGGAGTTGTGGACCGTTCTATTAACCATTTGTTTGTTTTGGATCCATTCCATTTCAATTTCTAGCGGCATCAACGATAGCTAATGGCCTTAGACTATGCGGGAACGGGGTATACGAATCAATTCAATATAGTTCCCGCTGCGATATTATGCAATTTGTCTGTTAAGAACTGAGTAGGGCATTGAGATAGAGCCATGAGAATGAGAGACTACAGCTTGAAGGCTATAAAGGAATGCCGGTGAAACACTTCGCGTTGTTGCATTTTTGCACTATATAATTAGTTCCATCAACGCAATAATCATGCTGCAATCAAAAGCAAGCCTCATGAGGGACGGCCTATGTCGGGTGCATAAAACTGAAATTACCATGTCTCTGTCTCCATTTCAATTTACCGTTCGTTTCATAAGAGAAACCACTGAAAAAAAGAGCCAGAGCGAGAGCGATAGAGTAAAATACACACAGAAAGAGAGAGAGCGGGATTAAGAAAGACAGAGAGGAAGAGACAGAGTGGAGCGAGTGCAGGAGAAAACGTCAGAAAGAAACTCGAACTGACTTCCTTTTAGACTTCTTCCAAAACAATTAATACTGCGTTTTGTCTTTTAAATTAAAAGTTAAACCTAATTGCTTTATAAAGTCAAGTGATCGCATACTCTGCTTATGTAAAGAGATGTCTTCGTTATACCCACAGTAATGGAGTAAATTCAAGAGAATACCTTATGTAATAATAGCTATTGGTTACAAGAGATCTTCCCTGACATAACTTTATCTAATGATTTGGCTAAGCGTGGAAGTGAAAGCATTTAAAAAGAACTATTTTTTTGCTAAACCTTTCTTGAAAAGAACAAAGGAAGGTCTGTTAGCTCTGTTAAATACAAAACACTCAGTAGTATACGTAGGTAAAGGTAAACATACAAATTATATATATATTCTAAATCACTAAAAGAATTCGTATATATGATATTTCGCATTGCCTTATACGTATGAAGATATTTAAATTATACGAACAAGGTTCTTTTCATGCTTTGAGTACCTTCTCCATGAATGCCCTGTAATTAAAAACAGTGCATTAAAGGCGCTAGAATATTTTGCTTTGCCATATATGAACACTATAATTATTATACTGTAACACTTGTTTCCCAAATATATATGCGGGGTACCGCCTCTGCCTATGCCCAAAACTTCTTCTACTAGAAAGACCGAAAGATGAACCAAAGTATTCAGCGAGATTTTTTGTCATTGCAAATAGCCGCCATTTTGGCTGTTTACTTTGTATTTCTGCAAGGTGTAGGGAGGGTCTTGAAATAAGGGGCAATAGCCAGAGCTTCGGCAACAACAATGTTCCATGTGATTCACAGCACGGGGCGATACTACGGCAACCGGACAGTTTATGACTTCGGACTGTGGGCTTTAAGAGCTGCAAGTTGTGAGTTGGCATTGCCGTTGGTAGTTGGAAGTTGGAACTGGCACTTGGCGGTAGCGCATACAATTAGAGTTTTAATTATCGTTCCTTTTTTATACTCTTTATATTTTTGTTGCTTTTCGCGGTTGCAGATATTTTTGTTGTTGTTGTTGTTTTCAGCGCTAAAAACTAATAATTTGCAGTAAAAAAGATAACCACATTGGCAATGGCAAAAAAAAAAGACAGCCGCTGCAGCGGCTTCAACAGCCACACAAGTTGAACTATTCCCTGCTTCTTCTTTCATCTTGCCACATCTGCCTCCTGCCCGTGCCTCTGCCTCCGGTTGCTACTGCACTCATAGAAGTCATTAAGTTTTCGTATGCTTTAAGCAGAACAGTCCAAAAGTTGGCAAATATTTTGCAAATTTTTATGAGGCAGCACGTTGCAACTTATTGCAGGAAGCTCTTTACGTTAAACAGTTGCAAGTTGCCGGTTGCAAGTTCTAAGTGGCATGCAACAGGTTGCATGTATTTCGGCTGAACTTTAGCTGCAACAAAAAAAAAGGGGCAATGCAATCGTAAGAGCTTTGTCTATGTTAATGAGCTTCATACTTTTTGCTCTTTTAACGACCTGATTGACTGCACCAGTAAGAACTGTATGGTAAGAACTGTATGGTATGGTAGGGTAACGTTTGGCCTATCGATAACCATAGTTATATAGAGGCCGATGTTCGATAGACCAGGTGGCGTTGCATCTCTAGCCAAACGAAGTGTAATTAATCGCTGTGCCTAATCAATTATCTTTAGCATCTTTAATTAATTTTATATTATTCGCTGAAACGAACAGCAGCTGGTTGCTATTAACTCACACTCCCAGTTGCAAATTGCGGGTCCCTTTTTTTCTTTTTTTTTTTTTTTTTTTTTTTTTTTTGTTGTTGTAGTGTTCTTGCCCATAATAAATCGTGCCGCACCATAACTCAGCCCAATCGGAAATTGCTTTTTCGAACTCTTATCGATTTACGCGCTGTAATCGAGACAAGACAATTTTCAATTTAACACTCATTTACTTAGACTGTAACACGTAGCACCACACCAGCCTCTTTCTATACATCCTCCATATGATCTTCCGCTATAATCTTAACCAATCACGAATTCGCATATGGTTTTTCGGGGCAATGACAAATCAGGGCGCAACACCAAGGGCAATGTATCTCAGCACAGCATCTGATACCATAGAAGACTACGTCTAGATCTATGTATACATCTTCAAACTGATTTGCATAATCTGCTAATAATTGTGCTTGAAATCTCATTTAAGTTCTTCATTAGCATCAATAGTCTGTCTGTTTGATATACCAAATTTTAAATTGAATAATCGAAATTTCGTTATTTATGTTTGGGTGCCCCCAAAACCTCTACTTGGGTTGTATTCATTCTACGGCTCATAGGTTTATACAAGTGCGTTGACCAACTTAGAGATATATGTTTGTATATACCACAACTTGTTCTCGTTGTGCTCTTGGTTGTAAACAACCGACACCGCTACAAGGAGTTGCCTGCAGTCTAGGAGTTGCAAGTTGTAGGCTGAACGCTGGAGGTTGTACTGGAAAATCGTCTGCGTTGGCCAAAATGGACAAATACTTTAATTAAAAAAAAATGTATTTGGCCTATTTGTGTGGTTTGGTGCTGTTGCTGTTGCTGTTTTCGTTGTAGCTGTTGTGTTTCTATGCTTCTCCCATCTGGCGTTACACCAATAACCGTTACTGTTTACCAATCTAAGATGAAATAAGCCAAAAACGACCATCGAAAAATCTGTCATAAATTTATTATTTTCAATTAATTATGTTCTTTAACTCAACCGCAGCATTGAGTCTGTGTCGATAGCCAGCGAAACGCCCAAAATGCTGCTTAATAAATTTCAGGCACAACACAAAAGTCGTTGCTAAGAATTGGTAAACAGCGAGTCTTATTAAAATTGTAGACAACATTTAAGCCTGGCCAAAATGCCAAGCTGCTCATTAGCCAGTCGACCCAAAGATACGCTGTGGGACCCGCTTTGTACCCAAACGCAGTCATACTAAAGCGAAACGAACAAAAACCTAACGTAAACTCAAGCTGAACTAAACCGTGCGTAATTTATTGCCGCAGGAATAGGCGCCTTAACAACGTTATGGCCCAAGACTAGGACCAGTTATGAAGCTAACCGAAAAACGATGGAGTCTAAAGTGTCGCTGGAAAATGTTTTAGCGTTTAAACCACAATAAAAAATATATGTATATATACGAGAAAACTTACAGCCAACGTATAATGATGAAAATGGCCAATGTCAATTCGGTTAACGCATTGGCATGTTCGGTATTGATTGAGTTTTTCGATTTTCCCTCAATGAATGGGGGTCTTTTAGTCAGAAAATCTACTGAATGAAACCTGAACCTTGTATGACCAAAATGCAACTCGAACAACCCGAGTACTCGATAAGGTAATGCCAACTCTTGCATAAACGGTGTGAAAACTGAAAAACTCTTTTTGGGCTTTTAACGTTTTGAAACAATTTCGTACAATTTTGTGAATTAAAATTCAAACGGGCTCTACGCACAAGAATGCAATTGTCACAAAGATGGACCGACTGACAGAGTTGTTAAGACAAAAAATAGATAGCAATGGAGATTACTTAGAGAAAGAGACGGCCAAGGGAGGGAACAAAATCGCAGACTAGATAAACTGCATCATAGCGTAACATTTCGATTAACAATTACAAACTAGGCTTTTAATGATTTTACTCGTCGATAACTGAATTGTGAATACTTATGGTCGATAAACTCAACTATTAACGGTGCATCGTAAGTATTCATAAAGTTACTTATTCCCTCACAGAGCCGAGACTGATAGAGATCTGCTCTATTGACTGAATAGATAATAGGATGCATGAATTGATGGCACAGTCATTCGATATATGCTAATCGATGAACTTAACGATTAACTAAGTTTCGATGGTGTTGATAGAGCTATTGCTGCACAGGACCAATACCGGTACACTAATATTCAGGCTTATGAATACAACAACTACCGCCATGTGCTGTAGTCACAAAAATAATAAATAAACGGCAGCTTCTTTTGTTTTTTATGGCTAAAACTCTGGTAGTTCGAGCCGCGACTTCAACTTATTGCTATAGCTATAGCTATATACATACCTATGCCGGTTGCTATGGCTCAGGCTGTGACTCCGGTTTGTAATGTGTTCATGGCCATGGCGAACTAATCAGAAAATTGAATCGCTTTAATTACTGCAAAAGCAATGAGCGTTCTTTACAACAGAGGGAAAAGTCGGAAGGCGGGGTTTCGAACCTGGTGAGATGGTGAGATGGCCCAACAGGCGGTACCTGTGTTGCGATGAGTGCTCATCAGAGTACTGAAACGGCAGCTTAGGCAGAAGGAGGCAGCTCCTGCTACGACATACATATGCTGTACTGTGTGTAGCTACTCGTTTTCTATGAGAAATTACTTTGGAAATTTTTGCAATAAATTTTAATATGCGTGTAATGAGTGTATGAAGAATGCGCCGCAAAATGGCGTAATAATTAGAAATGGAATTTATGCAGCATCATCACGATGCATGCCACCATCGGCATTAGATGCCTAAGTGCTACTACCACAGCCACAGTCATATAGGCAGACCTACTGCCATTCCTTTGGCTTTAATTGCCTCAAAATAATAGCTCAGCGCCCACAACAGCTGAGCAGTGCGCCGAGGGCGCTAGCGAGAGACACGGTCGTAGATCGGCGGGGAAGGTTCGGCTACCCAGTGAACTGTCGCTTGTCAAAGCAGAAAAAAACAAATAGATACACAAACCAACAACCGTTAAACACGGTTCTATAAATGTACGGTACAACCAGACGGAGCTGTATATTGAAGATTAGAGGAGGGTGCTGTAGCAAAATAGTTTATAAAAGCTGCTACCAAATAAATAATTAAAGTGTACAGGAACAGTCAGTAAAAGCAGCTTCGAAATTCGAACTAGCAAAATTACAGGAGCCTCGAACATTATTTATCAATGCCCTACTGTGTATCTGTGTATCTGTGTGTGTTTCTATGACTGACATAGACCACCAGTAGCCTTAGGGCATTTTCTGAGATGTTAAATGTTGAAGTGCTGGAAAACCAACTACAGTAGCAGAAACTTAAAACAAGCGACTAAGTAAAGCTGAACCGTATCATATAAGTTAGTGGCTACAACTAATATACTTTTCGAGATCGTGGCGTTAGTGTAGAGTTCTACTGAACATACGGAATGAATATTTTGAATAATCGGGTATATAGCTACCGTCGTTGTTTACTGCGAGTATACACTGTAACAATACTCATACGACTTCATTGCTGATCATGGGTAACTCCGCTCTAGTGCCAAATATTGACTAAGCCAACAAATTTGTGGACGCGGTGGGCGCGGAAACAGAGGTAGCTAGTGGTGGTTGGGGTGGAGCATCAACTGTGCCCCTATGGCAACCACCGTTACTGCTACTGCCACTGCCAGAAAACAACACAGCGGTTGTAACTGACACTTTAACAGCAACAGCAGCAATAGGTGGGTGGACGTTTATGTCGCATTGTTTGCTGCACAACTTAACCTCACCTTCTCTATTCAGGTTATAACCATCAGCCCAAGAGTTTTCCAGCATGCTTTGTTTTATTTAATTTTTCTTTAACTAAATCATAGCTGAAACGCTGCGAGGTGATGCCTCTGAATGTCAGGTGCTACTCTGAGTTGAAAGTTTTCCAGTTTTATGTGCTGCTTGTGTTTTTATGGGCTTCCCCATCTCTCTCCCACAACTTGTCGACCCATAGCTGTTACAGATTATGTAGACGAAATCCAGTTCCAGTTTATATTCCAACTTCACTTCTAGCTGGCTCTCTGATTCTTCATACTATTGCTTTTGCTTTATGAGTATGAGCCAAGCTAAAAGCTGTCAAAAAATTTGACAGCTCGATCGCTAAAAATTATTTATACAGTGAGGACCCTTTTATGTTTCCCCCTTATATATTCCGCTACAACAGTTTCCACTTAACGCCGACTGATGCATAGAGTCGATCGTCATCTAGCAAAATAGGTTATCGGTAATTGCGAACACTTCACAAATAAATAGTTATCGAAATGAAAGTGGAGGAGAGGCGTATAACTCTTGCTCAGACTTATAATAAGAATGCAGCCTAATATGGCAGCATTTAATGGGCGTGGGTTTATCATTTGATGAAGTGCTGTTTGTCCATGTCTCATTTAGGCGAAAGCACACAAAAAATCACATTAATTGGGGCCTTAGAACAATTTATAAATTAAGCGAGTATACAAAAGTTTCCCAACAATTAAAGCTTATATGAAGATTTATATTATTACTCCGTTTCAAGTCTTGTTTAATTCAAGAGGTGTTTCTTTGGTGGGAGCATTTTTTGTCAGTGTTTTATTCGAAGATTTCAATCTTGTAACTGTTTAGAGCTTTTCAGAAATAGAATATAGCTGTAAAGCGATAAATAGGTATCCTATTATAATTAATGAGATTAAAGCTTACCTTAATTTTTTTCCTGATTTAAGTTTTAAGTTAGTGTTTTACCCTGTATTCTATGCATAAAAATATTCTCTTAACTTTCGCTAATTTCGCTTTTCTGTTCTTTTCTTTTCGTATTTCAGGTAAGCCGACGCCAATCGGACGGGTAGCCTTCAGTTTTGTTTCTAAGATAAAGGCCACGCCCTTTGTCCATAGAATAAAAGAAGCATTAAACGTAATTCTCCCAGATGAGAGAACTCAGCTCAGGTGAGTGGAACTGAGTTGAGCTGCGGAGTAGCTTAAGAATTTCAAACCGCAACATGAGGGCGTATTATTTATAGTACGTGAGAACGGGCCCTAAAGTCCAGTTGGTTGCCACAGGAGGAGTAGTACAAAGATCTGTAAATTTGGTAGCCATTTTATAGCCTGATCTCCCTAACTCCCTTTCTCCCTCTATCTTTATCGCCTTCTTGCTTTCACACGTTCAATCGCGTGCTACCGACAAGTTTTTATATTCCCTTATGAGTAATTTTTGCTGCTTTACATGCTCATCCACTACAGTAAAGCCAAACTATGAGGGAAGGAGAATTCCGAGTCATCTCTATGTATCAAATTACCTTTCTCATATCGAATTTCTTTAGTTAGACATCACTGTAGGCACTTTTCTTAGTGTCCAGCGACTGCTACTGATTGCCTCTAGAAGGTATGAGTGCCGCCTTCTTCTGGCCATTTTGACAAAAAGGGGAAGTTGTTAGTGGCAAGAAGAGACGACGAAGGTACAGAGGGAGTACATGGTTTGGTTTCTGTTTCTGTTTCGTTCTCTGGCCGCTGCTGCTGCTGATGATGATGACGATGACATGACTGTGAGATTCTCCGAGTGCGAATGATGTGGTCTCTCTGTTGGTGTTGCTCTCAGTTTTTATTTTTATTTTCATTACTATTAAGTTCTTATTTTTGCTTGCTTCTACATTCCACTCTCGTTCGCTCACTGTCTCTTCTTTCATCTTTTTGTCGTGCGTGCGTACTGTGAGCGGTCGAATTATAATTGTCGACCTCATTTTTTCTTCCCAATAGGAATAGACCAAAAATTCAGAGAAAAGTTTCAGTTCTTTCCGCAGATCGTGTAATATTTTTTGTTGTTATTAAAACTATTTAAAATTCAACATTTTTTAATTAGTCATTCCTTAGATATATTTATGTAGATGCGGGGTATATGCGGTAGATTGCATTAGAAACTGTTTGGTAGATGCTGGGGCCAGTTTAGAGAAAAAAAAAATCACCTAAAATTACCAGTTTGTTTGATTTGTGTTCGGAGTGTTGTTGTTTTAACAAGAGTCAGGTGCTGCATTAGCATTTCGCGTGACTCTTGAGGATAGGGTGGAGTGTTGGGCGTATTGCATTGGGCGAATCCACTCTGTCTTCTTCCCACTTGGCAATACCACACTACAAAATTAGCCAAGTTGTAGTAGAAGCAACCAACAACAACAACATTAGCCTCATTTGTAGTAGCATGACTCGCACAGTTGGCGCTTATCAAACGGAAAACGGTTATGCCGTTTGTGTGCGAGTGTGTGTGAGTAAGTGTGAGTGTGTGTGTGTGTAAGTGTGTGTGAGTGTCAGTGAGTGTGCGTGTTGTTGTTCAGCTATGATTGCCTATGACAAGTTCTGGGCAAACAAATGAACAAAATTAACAAACACAGTCGAAGAAAAAGACGCAAAGTCGTAGATAGATATAGTATATATGTATGTATGCTGGACAGTTGTCCAACTAGTTCAAGGTGTCTGCTCACCTCAACCATTTCCTTGACTTAGTCTCTTCTGGACTCCCAGCTCAGCTCGCCTACAGCAACTTCAGCACGCTTCAATGGCGATTAGAAGCCGCATGATTGATGCCTGTTTTGCGTGTCGTGTACCTTTTGAATGTCATAGCTCTGCCGCTATCTCAGTCAGACTTGGTCTCTGTCCCTCTTTGATCTCTTTCCCAAGCAGAGACCAAACGAAACTACAGTTAGATTGACGCTGATTGAAGCTGATTCTCCTTCTACATGTGGCGACATTTATCGTTGCTTCAATCCCGCCTACACCTTGTGCATAGTAACCCACATTCTTTCGCCGAACATCCCAAAATTCTTTCGAGATACAACACAAAAGAGAGAATGAATGATCTCATTTATATTATATCTACGTAGAGATAAATATTTTTGCTGATTTTCCACTTAAAACAACCCCACTTGACTAACGTCAGCGGCAAAGCCATAGACTAAGGCAGGGCCTATGTCTACCTTTCCAAAGTCTGCAATCTTCTTCTTCTTGTGTCGGCCATTGTTGCGTTGTTGTTGCTGCTGTTGTTGTTATTGTTGCTGTTGATGTTGTTGTTGTTTATGTTGCTGCTGTTGTCTATTTGTTTGTTGTTGCATTTACATTTTTGGTGTCGATTCAATTAGTAAATATAACCAAAAGCAAAACAGACAAACTGAAACCAGAGAACCGAATGCTGCCTCTACTTGTTGCCTGTTGCTTGTTGTCTGTTGCTTGTTGCTGTTGCAAGAAACCTGTAGATTGTTGATCATGCTCAGGCCTAAATAGCTTTAGCTACAGCTACAGCTGGCCAACAACCAAAAGGAAGCTGCATCAGAAGCGGCAACAGAAGCCACAACCAATGACTATGGCAATGGCATTTGCTGGCATTGGGTGGAAGGCGAGGCTTGAGAGGCGCGTACATTAATGATAAATCTTTTGGGGGCAGAACATACAACATTTCCAATGCGGCATGTTCATACCTGGACCACAGACTTCCTGCTGGTCCAACAATCTCTGTGAATGTGTGAGAGTGTGTGCTTAGTTAAAGTGTCTGCAAATCAAATGGCATGCTAATGAAATGCGGTTAGTAGAAGAACGCTCTAACACTTGCTAATACCATTACCACTTACTCGATAGTTCGATAACTCGATAGCTCGATAGCCCAATAGCCTGCAGCTTCCCTATAATAAGTTCATTAAACAAATTTCCCACAAACTGCACGAACTTCTACACCATCTCTGAATGGCGAATTGAGAATTTGTGCAGCTTGGTCATATTAAATGGCATTAGATACATTTAAGGTGTTAGCCGCTATCACTAAGCTAAAATATCTGGATACACTTTAAAAAATTCTATCGAAAATAAATTATAAAAACGTATATAATATGAGAAAACATTTTTTACAAAGTTTTCTTAGTTTCTTTCAAAATAATATCAGAAATTTATGTTTTGAAATTTTTATAGGAAATAATTTTTTTTTTTTTTTTTTGGGCTAAATTTTCGCTAAATGTATGGATATATTGTACGCCGTGAGACGCCAATGCCGTGACCATTTCTTGACATTTAAGCGGCACCGGGCGCAACCGTCGACTACAGACATACATTACTACCACCACAAATATTTAGTTACTAAGCCAGATGTTGATTAGAAGGTGAAATAATGATGTTAACCTCTTTAGTTTTCATTGTTGTTGTACGCTCCATGAGCAATTCAGGCATGTTATTGCCGCTGAATGTTGTATGTGTTCATGTTGTTGTTGTTTCTGTTGTTGCTCTTAAATTAGGTCAGATTAGAGTTGGCTTTATAAACATATTTCTGTCAATGCACCAATCCAAAAAGAACAACTGAAAATATAATACGGGTTAGAGGAATTGGTAGAAAGCAATCCGCATTTTGTATTAAAATATTTGTTAGAACAACATGGACTTCACCCTCTCTTTTTGAGATAGAATTCATATTATATACTTTT
Source organism: Sphaerogastrella javana (assembly GCA_037040025.1). Classification (NCBI taxonomy): domain Eukaryota; kingdom Metazoa; phylum Arthropoda; class Insecta; order Diptera; family Drosophilidae; genus Sphaerogastrella; species Sphaerogastrella javana. The sequence continues at coordinate 21,103 of JBANCZ010000485.1, forward strand.
AAAGCAATATGTCTTCTGAAGAGAAGGTTAAAAAATAGAGGGCGAGAGTGAGAGGAAGCTTACAGGAGCCACAAACATAGTAATGTACAGTAGTGTCAAATACTGACCACATCGTGCTCTGATAGAGCAGCTACAGTGGTGCTGTGGGAAGTGGCACGGATGATTTACCATCCAGTTAGGCTTGTGCACATAAATTCACCTGCTCTGACAGTTGCCAAAGCGGTAGTAGGCGACTGCAGAAAGCGAAAGGCAATATTCAAGTATCTACCAAGTTTATTAATGCGACTTCAATTAAACTCAATGCACACCTCATGTTCTCTATGATTTTACTACCCAAAAGCGAAGAGAAGCATCAAAAGATAGAAATTGAATCTATGGAAATTATTATAATGAACTCATAGTAAACAATTGTCTAGTGAAATGATTAAAATATTTAATACATAAGCAAATATGTTCAAAATCGTAGCGAATGTCAAGTCAGCAATAACAAATTCTCAAGCTGAAAGAGCTGAGCAGCTTTTGTGATGTCATTATATTGAAGAATGGCAGGCAGAGGCAGACATTGAAATAACTGAAGGTAGATGGAGGTGCGAGGGAACAAGTTTAAGTAGATCTAAGGAATAAAACGCCCTTCGACTACACTTGGAGAAAAACCAAGTAAACCAAGGATTTTATTAAGCACAAAAAAATTAAATAAATATAAATATCAAATCAATAAACTAACTAAATAATTTAACAAATAATCTATAAACTATTTAAATTAAAAGCTAAAATTTATAGGAATTTTTTTGAGTGTATGTATTGGTAGTTTTGTGTATATCCATGTGGGTCGCTGGTCTTCGGCCAGCTAAGCGCAATGCCAAAGCGAAGCTAATCGCTGCACAAGGCATGCTTAAATAAAATGCAAAACCAAAGGACAGATCCAATGGAGTAGCAGAAGCAGCAGCAAAATGAGGCAGTGTGACATTGGAGCAAAGAGTATACAGTGGGGGACAAAGATGGCAACAACAGTCGGATCAACATCAGCACAAGAATGGCGGCATTTGCGCTTACGCCATGGCAATGAATTCATCGTTGACATATCTCGTTAATTTAATTTCTTATCGTACGGATAGCATCGTCTTCATCGTCTCCATCGTCTCCATCGCCGTCGTCGTCGCAGTCGTCAGAAGCCGCATGGCTGACTGATTTCGTAAGGGACTCAACCCAAACTCCAGCATGTGTCTGTTGAGGAGTGGTATGCAAACTAGCAGCGAGGATGCGCCGCGCATTTGACTAGAATATTCTGTGCCAAACATTTAATACTCTAACTACCTTTAGTAGATATCATAAGTAGATATGCTAGATATATAGATCTAGAGTATATAGCCATCTGATGAGATGAAAGAAAGAAACATTTTGGCATATACTTAATCAATTCGGAATCGAATACTATGTCTTCTATATAGCTCTATTTTCAACACATTCTACTGTAGTACTCTGAACAGTAGCATCAATGAAAAGAGCGACAAAGCACAGACAATGACGAGTCCAGTAACAATCGCTCCTTGGTGTCTTCACTTATTCGTTTCTCTTCTTCTCTTCTTTCCAACGATTTGTTCGCATTGTATTTGCATTGCTTCTTGAATATTGCTGCTGCTGTTGATACTGCTGCTGCATTGTTTCGGCTTTGCCTTTAGCTTTCATTTGTTGTTTGTGGTTCTTTGCCAGATTTTTAGCATAACATTTGATTATCATTGTCAATTGTTTGTATTTATGTGTGCCGACTTTGCAGTCGGAATCGGTATCGGTATCGGTATCAAAATTGCAGTCATCGCTTGCCATTGTGTTCCTTGGGCTTCTTGCATTTTTAACTCTGCATATTCCTGATTGCCCTGCTGCAAATCGATCTGCATGTGCATCTGCATCTGCTTCAATGCTCTTGGCGAGCTGACACTAGTCTACACAAAATGATTTAGCTGGACTGTCAATCAATTTTGACATCATAGGCATATTTACCCTCATACCCAATTACATTTTCAGCTTAATCTGTCGAGCGAAGGCGCATCTTTGAGGCGAGTTTGTTGCCTGAGTCTTTCGTTTTGCACAACTGTTTCTGCTACTGAGGCTCTGTATTCATTTTGTAATTATTATTTGCTTATCAGAATACTCCAGAATATATCCCAAGCCCAGCTTAGTGAAAGTTTTTTGCCTAAGTCTTTCGTTCTGCTGTCGCTTCGATGTGATTGTTTTATATCAAAACTGAAGAGCCCTACTGCTCTGCCCAACGCTTTCGCCAATTAGTGATAAGAGCATCTAGAATGGCAGCACGTATTTCTCCCGCAGGCAGAGGGGGTAGCACACATTAAGCCACATTCGCGCAAATTAACGCCTACTGTAGAAAGGACAAGCGCCGTATGGTGCAGCGGAAAGCTGGCTTAGAGAAAGATCCAAGCGATCCAAGACCAGAGAGTTTTGGTTAACGAAGTGCGCGTATTACTTGCTGGGTTACACCCTACACACACGCACACACACACACACGCACACTCACGCACACGCACACGCACTCACTCAGATGAGCCACTTCCGCCCCCACCATTGGCATAACCCTGGCACAGCCCCTGTTGGAAAATGTGCGATGCAAGCGTTGCCGATGATAGTTTTACGCATCACCAACAGTCCGACTCAACCACTCCAACCAACTGGTGTTGAAAGCAATTTCAAAAATGATGAGTATGATCGAAAAGTCGCATCGCGTCCGACCGCGTACCGACCGCTTGTCTGGCCACAGTCCAAAGTAACTCTTTCTGCGGTTGTTGTTGGTGTTGTTGTTGTTGTTGTTTTCGATTTGCTTTCAATATAATTTCTGTTGCCGTGTTGCAATGTGCAACGTGCGCGCATAAATATTTTTGTGGCAAAAGACCCTACCCCGACATTGTTTCTGCTGCTACCTTCACCGCTCAGTCTATCTCTCTCTTTCTCTCTCTCTCTCTCTCTCTCTCTCTCTCTCTCTCTCTCTCTGTCTATATCTCTTGCTCTCTGTGTGTCTGCTAGGGCTCCACCTGGCCTTTTTTTTTGTGCGAGCAGCCAATAAGCAGTTTTGCTTTATCGCTTATTAAAAATCATTTCGCTCTGCGTATTTCAGCTACAACCCCAACAGCAACAGGAGCAACTCTGTGACTACTCTCTGCTCTTCATCTGGTTGCCGCTGCTCATTCACTGTTGCTTTTTCCGCTACCCCCGCCAAAGTCTCTTTCGACTTGGTGCGCCCTGCTCCATTGACTTTGTTATTAACTTTGGCTCACATGTCGATCACTCTTGATGATTTTGTTCAATTTGAGCGCCGTCTCCATCTACCAACAGCCTGCAGACTCTGCCTACATTCCAACAACTGTTGTCTCTTGGCCCCGTATGTGTGTGTGTGTGTAAGTGTGTGTGTGATTGCTATCGCCTGCTGCCACAGCCAGAAATATTTATTCAGCCTCCCAAAAAAAAAAAAAAATGAAAAACGAAAAAAAAGAGAAAAAGTAATGTTATTTTGCTGCTTGCCATCGCATTGAGTGCCCATCAAAGTTGATGACGCTGCTGATGATGACGTGCTGCCTGCCCATCACCGTCTCCGATTGAGTTGGTGTCTGTGTCTCGCAGTCTCAAGTCCAACTCACTGAGACTCAGTGCGATTTGGAGTCTCAGTTCGGAGTCGCAAGTTGTTTGTTGCAGGTTCAAGTCCGATATGAGTCTCGATATGTTCTCGCTTTCATTCATGCAACACTCCAAAACGCAGGTTACCAATTTTTCAAGTTGCAACTTTACTGTGGCAAATTATGGCAAATACACACCTTACCATTAACCCCCATCTCTCCCCCAATTAGCCGCACCACTCAACATTCGCCCGATACACTGCAAGAAAAAAGAAAATGTATATAAATAAATAATATCATATGAGATAGTTGGGGGGATTTTTTCTTATTTTCTGCCTTATTCGAAAATAAAATAAAATATATTTTCTAGAAGTTCATATCAGTTGCATATTTTGTCTCGGTTCTTTTTCGCTAAGTGCAACTTTTCGTTTCATTTCGTTGTTCGTTTCGAGAAACCATTTTTTCTTTCCTTTTTTTCCATTTTGTTTCTTATTGTTTTTACTTCAATCCAGGCACATGCAGACGATGATTACAAGATCTTTTATCTGCCTTCAATAAACTTTGGCGTCAGTTGCTTAGCCATACGCCTCGGCTCCCCCATTGGCCCTAAAGCTCTTTGATATGCTGCTTCTCTCCATCAGTCTGACTGTTATTATTTTTTAATGTATTTTTTAAGTACCATCAAACACTTGAGACTATGAGAGCGAGAACAGCAGCAGCAGCAGCAGCAGTCCAAGCACATCAACAACAGAGTAGTTGGCTCAAAGTAGTTGTTGCTGTTGCACTTTCTGTTGCTGTTCTCGTTGTTGTTGTACTTGAAAAATCATCTACAAAGTTGTTCATCAGCAGCAATTACTAAAAGCGAAAGATGCGCCCTTGATTCATATTTATTATCGAAACTGTTTCTCTTTCTACATCATTCTTTCTACAAGTTTTGGATTGAGGAATATCCTATCTTGTATGACTGTATCCAATTTCGCATTCTCAAAGCCCTATTCAAATATTGTTCTATGGAAAATCGAAGAATCAGCAATTACTAAAAGCTAAATATGCATCCTTGATTCATATTTATTATCAAAACTTCTAAACTTTCTACGTCAACCTTTCTTCGAGTTTCGGATTAAGAAACATACTATCTTGTATGACTGGATCCACATTCAACTTGTTATCCTTAAAGCCCTATTTAAATATTGTTCTAGGGTAGATGAAAAAGTGTTTTTAAAGTATTTCAAAATATTCTTAACAAATTTTTATATCTTTGACTTCATCTCTTAATTTCGCAGCTTAAGAGAAAGTACAGTAATTTGGATGCAGTTGCGCTGCTTTCTGGCCATTTGTGGCCATCATTACCACATAACTCAGGTTTATGGCTTACAACTCGCGACTCTCATACGATTGCTATAGTCTTAATGACGCATTTTGTGCACATTCCAGAGTTGCGCCATCCCCATTCTCTTTCCCTCTCTCTCCCTGTTTCTCTCTCTGGCTGTCTCTCTGGTCTTACAGATTTTTTTCTAGTTTTTGGGCTTAATGCTGCAATTTTCGTTGGCCAATTTATTGCTTTAATATCTGACTATACACTTACGCTTACCCTTCTGCATGTGTTCCCTCTATAAGCATTCGCTTAGCCAAGGCTAATAACTGGCAACCTGCGCCCTTTTCAATCTCATTGCAAGTTCTCTTGGCTTTTGTTTTTGTTGTTTTTATTATTATTCTTTTTTTTCTCTCTGTATTTCTCTTACTCACATTCTAGTCTATCGATCTTAGTGCCGCTGTGGCTGTAGAGCAGCCATCTGGTCTCTGGATTTTAATTATATATTGTGACCACTTCACTTCAGTTCAGTTCAGATTTAGCTTTAGCTACAGCTCCAACTCCAACGAGTTCAAGTTCGAGCCAAAGTTGTAGTTAGAGCCCGCTTATTTTGGACCTGCGTCAAGAAAAACTAAGATTATTTAGCTTGTATCGCTGTGGGCGTGTCACTAAATAAATTACTTTTCTATATATATATACACACTTATAAATATGTGTAGCATGTGTTCCATTGAATGAATGTGTGTGTGTGTGTGTGTTTGAGTATGTAAGTGTGTGTGTGTGTGCGTGCGAGAGTTTCCCACACGTGCAGCTCCGTTCAGCTTTTGGCTTTGCGAGTGGAGTAGTGAGTCGGAAAATTGTTTACTAAACGCCCTTTCCTGTAACTGTTGCAACTGTTGCAACTGCTGCTGTGACTGTTGCAACTGCTGCTGTGACTGCTTGTCGCTGGTGGGTTGATGCTGTTGGTGTGTGTTGTTGTTTGTTGGCTGGCAAACGTTGTCTCGTAATTAGCATAAATCACTTCAAAAAAGGCTTCCTTTTTGGTTTGACCAAATTTGTTTTATAGTCGCTGTGCCTCTTTTTCCATTTTGGCATCTCTGACGTGCAGACAGCCATAGCTATAGTAACAGCAACAGCCGCCTTCGCCTTCGCCTTTGCTACTGCCACTGACCCGCCCCCCCCCCCAAAAAAAAAAAAAATGCCTGCCTCCACATTGCCAACATCCCGACATCAGCAGCTTCAACAAGAGGAGAAACACGACATCGGCTAAGTCACGCATCGCTGACCAAAATTGGCACAAGAAACTCCGCTCGATATATTGGCGACTGTTTGTTTATTTTTCTCTCTCTTTTTTTTTAGTTTATTTGATTATTTTTGGCTGCGCTTAAGAAATAAATAGTATTTGCATTAGCTGCCCCCAAAAATGAAATAATCGCAACAATTGCAATTGCTCACAAATAGAAAGTCTATTATACTACTAAACAAATGCAGTTTAATTGAACAATTTACCAAAAATCCCCAATTTAGTATATATAGTATTACTAAGAGATATTAGTCCAATGCGAAGAAATTGTTTTTGTATCTAGTTAATGGTCAGCGTGTGAGTTTATGAATTTCAAAATTTGTTGCTCAAGTGTTTTATTATAATTGGCAAGTTCGCTGTCTAAATCTTTTGTTTTTTTGGTGTTTTTTTTTTTTGTTGTGTTCCCATAATTCGTAATACGTGCGACGTTGCACTCCCACTAGTTAGTGCTACCTCCACTCCCTAGGTGTCCGCCAATTAACATTTGCGCTTATTTTCAAAATTCGTAGGTTGCTGCTGCTGCTGGTCATACATCGTCTGCTTATCATTTTCATAAACAAGTCACACAAAAAATAATAATAAAATGAAAAAAAAAAAACAACTAACCGCGAGGAGCTCAGCTCTTATGCAATTCTAATAGAGTCCAACACAACTCAGCCATAGCAGACCCAAGAGTAGAGCCGTTCGGATTGGATCTGATCAAAGCGTAACCATTTGACTGCAATATGCACTACCATTTGCCATAGTAATGACAGGTGTTTGTAACTAGTTTGTAATAAGTGTTCGGTCGGGTACAGGTCGGATACTATGGATGCCTAACGGAAGGCTCACCAAAAACAAAAAAAAAAAAACAGGAAAAAATACCAAAAAAATAAAGAAACACATTTTCATAACCAAGACAATCGGCATAGCATAAGCACACTGTGATTGCAACTGCGACTGCAACTATGACTACGACTACGACTATGACTATAACTCTGTCTAATACTCTGAGTGTGTGTGTGTGTGTGTGTGTGTGTGTGTGTGTGTGTGAGTGTGTGTTTGTGTGTGTGTGTTGCTGTTATCCGAGTGGTTGCTGGCAGGGGGTCGCCAACGCATTGAGAGCCAGTGTTGCACTGATGCAGCCTGAGTGAAAAAGAGACGCCAGATACAAATACTTGAATTAATGTAGAGCCCCAAACAAATTTTTTGCCTGCTAGCCACAGTTTCTGGCCAAAATTAATGGCCAGCACAGCCAAAATGTTTAACAAAACTAAAAATAAACAAAAGAATCAACAACAACGAACTGGAAAGGCAATCTAGTTGCAAGAATAATGTTATATACTGCTAACCCAATGCAACTTAATAAACAAATAAATATACGCTTTTAGTTGTTAGATCGAGTTTTAGCATAGAAGCTCAAGTATTTTTACTTCAAGCAAAACAGAATGATGCCCAGTGAAAGTGATCATGAAGGTGAATCTCAGAGATTATACGGATACTGCCCATGGTGTTGGTGTTGCTAGATCATGGTGTTGGTTGTCTAGTCAAGCCGAAATCCTACATTTTCATTAGCGCTGTCATTTGTTCTTGTGGTCAGATGAGAGAGACTTTGATTAGGTTTCTTCTGTCGGACCCTGTGATTGTGGTTTGCACTGCTCGACCCCTTCTATATGGCTGTACCTTTGGCCAGACAATAAAATTGATATTTGCGGTTTTGATTTGTATTATGGTATTGCATTATGATGTGGTTTTCCTTGTCAATGCCAGGCTTACGACCAATGGAATGTGGCCTCTCATCAGGCTGTCTGTCTAGTGGAAAAGGCATGCTGGAGTGGTACATTGAACTCGGAACTGATTAGCCATATCGTTGGGGATATTTGTCATTGTTAGCACGTAATTAACACACGCCCACCGCCCCCTAGTGGCAGTTAGATAAATCACCGTTGATGCTGTGCCATGGCACATGTTGCAACAAGTAACAAGCAACTTGCAACGCGCAACTTACAATTTAATTGCAGAGTTTGCATAATGCTTTTAAAAAGTGAAAAAGTTCACTTTGCATTTCGCATGGCTAATGACCAAAATATTTCAAGCAAACATTGAAAAACTCTTGCGGCAGCAAACGACCAAGCACCACCAACCACCGCCAACCATTGCCGCATATTCAATTTACCAGGCCACACACTCATAATTAATATTGGGCCGCAACGACTACCCTCTTTCGTCTACCCTCTACCGTCTACCATCTACCGACTGTTGCTGCTTTCGAAGCACTCGAACCACTGCTGGCGTGGTGGCTCAGTGGTGCAGGCGACCCACCTGCGTATTATGGAGAAACAAAACTAACAAAATCGATATTTAAAATCGCATTTATCGTTTTTAGCGATTGCGATCCACAGCATTCCACTTGCCATCCACAAAACTGTGGCACACACTCTCTAGCTGAAACCACTATTTGGCTTGATTTATGCGCATGTTAGCCACCCCTCCCGCCTACGACACATTAGCCAGGATCGAGCATGGGGCTGCGTTGCTCCACTGGCAGCAGGAATTGCTTTGAATTACGCAAATATAGTGGAAAAACAATAAACAAAAACAAAAAAAAAATATTAAATTAAAACTTGAACTTTTGATTTTGATTAAGTTATGGAATATGCCACAACTTTGTCTGGCACCACATTTTAAAAACCGCATGCAAGCAACCACCAAACCGAAAAAAAAAATAGGCGAATAAAACTGAAACCAAACTATTCGATCTATAAACCAGTATAAGACTTCGACTATGATTGCAATTCCTAAATGAAAGTGACCATATTTAGTGACAATGAAATAAATTGCAATAAAAATTAAGACTCCAATTTATGTTTGTGTAGAAAACTAAAATTCAATTTCTCATATAATATTTTAGAAGTATTATAATATATTTAGCAAAGCTTATATGTTTATTAAATGTAAAATTTGTATTTAATATATTATTTTTATTTAATATATCATTTTCTAAGCAGTTTTCCAATTGTGATTGTGAAATTAAAAAGGAATTTTTCTTTTTTGTAATTTTTGTAGTAATTTATGAAACTTAGGCATCCAATTTCCGGAGGTCTTGCACCAACTTATGCGATTTGCAACCCATTCAGCTGTGTGCAAATATTTACACAATCTCAATAAATTTATGCCCTCTTCTTCACAATTTTCAATTTGCAATTTTCTGTGAGCTGTGAGCCTCGCGCCAGGCGGCAGATACACCCTGGACCTGGGACCTCTGGATCAAAGCTGAGCATTGGGTGTTAGAGTGGCCACTTGGTCTATGGTTGGCTGCTAGAAAATTTATGCAAATAACTCATAACATATGGGTAGCTGAAGCTGTGATTGTTATTCGTGTACGGTACTGATTCACTTAATTCATTCAGCTTGTGGGCGAATCAAATTAAATGCGTGGCATAAAGAAAAATAATTTGAACGAATCAATATGCAAATGCGTATTATGAATCGACGACTTAAGTTCGATTGACTTGAATTTAACTTGGAATAAAATCGATAAAATCATTTTGATTTGAAAACTTTTTAAAGAAAATTCTCCATTCTCTTATTGAGGTTAATATAGTTTACCGTCTGTATGGTCGGTCTGGTTCTTCTGCTCCAGTTTTAGAGCTGAGCTAAGGATTCAGAGAAAAAGACTTAAACCAAGTTTAAGTTTGGAAATGCTACTGCAACATTAACTAAAACAGCAACAGCACCAACAATTGGTGTTATGGCTGCAACAACTTGAAGCGACTTCCTTGTTTGTTTGCCCAGTTTGGTGTGATGCTGTGGATGGTGTGGCTAGAGGCGAAAGTACAACAACAACAACAACCAGAGACTAATAACGAACAGCATCCAAAAAAAGATGCTGGCCATTAAATTTATTTTTGGTTTTTGGACAACATTGTTCAAGTTGGTAAATACACATCAGTATATATGTTGTAGTTCCAACAGTTTCCCAAACTTGTAGCTTCAGTTGTTATTTTGGTGATTGTTGATAAATTTATAAAAAATAAATTTATTAAATAGTAAATAAATAATAAATTTAAATTTATTCTCTTAATAATTGTAGCGTATTATCTTAGGTAGTTGTTAGATTTATTTGATATGACATATAAATTAAATTTTGATTCATTTGGCAAAGAATGCATATCGTTAATCCGTATTCTATTCTATATTATTTCCACCATAATTTGATGTCATCTAATAAATATAATTTTTCATTATATTTTAATTAGTAACTTCCTGTAGTACTTCCTCTTGATTTCAATTCTGTAAAGCAACACCTGGGTAGATTGGGAATGGAGAACTCTACCCAATTAGCACTTGTTGCGCCCAGTGTGAAGAATCGATAGGAGAGGAGAGCAAGAGAGTAAAAGACTAATGAGTCATAGCTGTGCAACTGATAAGCTCTCAATAATGTTGAATACTCTCTGGAATGGTCGCTCAGCTATGACATGAACTTTTGTCTCCTGGCCTTGCCAAATGCAAAATCAAAATCAAAAATAGAAAAAAAATGCACTTTACTCATGCACACACATTTTGAAGAGACGTGAAGACGTGCACATTCCAGAAGATGTTTGATAGGGGCGGCTCTTGGGTGAGGAGTGAGTGGAGTAGAGTGTATCAGTGTGTGTGTGTGTGTGTGTGTGTGTCAGGGGGACGAGCATTCACGAGTTTATGCAACGATCTATCATATACGTAAAGTTATTGCTTTTCGTATTTTATTTTTGTTTTTTTTTTTTTGCATTGCGGCGGGTGGCAGCTGCAAATGCAATAACAACAACCACAACAACAGCAACATCTACAGTAACAGCAACAACAGCAATAACAACAGCAACCACAGCATCAACAGCAACATCAACAACATAAAGCAGAAAAGCATCTTTTGCCAATGCGCGAACATAGGAAACGCATTCGCTCAGTGCATATTGTTGTAGTTGTATCTATAGTTGTAGTTGTAGTTGTAGTTGTAGTTGTAGTTGTAGTTGTTGCTCTGGCAGTGGCAGTGGTTAAGGTTGCCTCGCACTCCCCCTGTCCCTGAGCCACTTCCAGCATGATCTTCTCTGCTCTTTGTGTGTGTTTTGAGCTCTGAGCTCGGACTCAGCTGCGTCTTTCAGTTTGCATCGCATGCTTTTGGCCATTTTGCTTAGTTGTCGTTTTGTTGTTTGTGTTTGTGTTGTTGTTGTTGTTGTTGTTGTTGTTGCTAATGTTGGTTGGCTTTGTGCCTGGCTTGTTATTGGCATTATGGCCGAGTCCAGTGAGTGCTGCAAGCTGGCGGCTAAATGCAAATGTTGGCTCACGCATGTATTGCATTGGAATTTTTGGCTCTTTGCATTTGATTTATCAATATATGGTAGAGGGCGCCCATTGAGTCTTGAATCGAAGCCAGAGTTCGTTAGACTTGCAGTTTGCAAATGCTTTTGGTTTTTTAGTTTTTTAGTTTTTGTTTACTGTTGCAGCGAAAGCAAAAGTCTCTTAAGCCAAAACACAGTTGAGGGAAAGGCGACCGGTGCTCATGGCTCATGGCTCAAAGTTGAAACGTAGCAATAATGCTATGCAAAGACAGCTGCATACAGCTGCCAGCTCTTCTCCCTCTCTCTCTCTCTCTCTCTCTCTCTCTCTCGAAAATACTACATACCCACCCGGCACCTTCTCAATGTATTGCCCCGCGAGCAGGCTGTGGCTCATTTGACTTCTTGTGGCGGGCGAGCAAACATAAATCAAATGCAAGGAAAATGTACAAGATAAATTTTTAAGCACACTTATTTAACACCTAACAACCTTGTTAGATGCATTTTGATGATGCAACCAGTCTCCCAGTCTCTCAGTCTCCCAGACTCTGATGTAGTCTCAAACGAAGACTCAGACTCAGACTCAGACACAGTCTGAGACTGAGTCTCTGTCTGTTAGTCTCTCAGCCTTAGAGTTTTAGGCTTTAGCTGCAGTCACAGCTAGCGACAAGGTGGAGCATCGGCCGCCACGTCTCCGGCACCATCGCATCACCTTGTCCCGGTATAGAAATCTATACCGGAAAATTAAAAAATTGTTAATAACACGACAAGCTGTGCGTACACACACAGCGATGCTGTGCAGAATGTTAAAACGTTGCCGGAGAGACAAGGCGTTGCAATAACTGTTAGAATTGCTTTTCGTTGTTGCATTTTTTTTTTGTTGCTTTCATTTCATTTCATGTTATTAAGAGCAGCGACAAAGAATGCAACATACATGTGAATGTGAGCAACCACAAATAGTTGCCGCAATAACACAAACAATGTAGTGAGTCAGTTGCGGTTGGTGGTGCTCCATCAAAAAGTCACATCTGCTCACATATAAATCTCAACTGCTTCAGCGGCAAAGGGTGCTTAAGCACTGCAAATAATAATTTAAAAAATTTGCAATAAATATTGAGAGGCGCTGATAAGGCGTCAACATAAATCAGTTGTGCCATGTATGTGGCAAGAACCAGCTACAGCTCTATGTGTATAGATATAGCGGCATCTCTGGGAAACTAGAAGGCTGGTTTGCTTAGGCAGGAATAGTTGGGGCGACTGGGAGACTAAGATTTGGTCGAATTGAAGTTGCAACCGTGACTAATCAATGTAATGGTGTAAAAAAAGGCAACGTGGCTCTGAATTGGTATAGGGTTGCGTAGGGTTTCAATACAGTCGATGTTATTGCACGCTTTCTGCACCGAACATACTGCATTGAAACTGAAACTAAAACTGTGGCCAACGCCCACAGAAACGACATGGAAGCACTTTCCATCTTAATGAGTATTGAGTTTACCCATGACATACCTCTCCCATTTTCTCGCTTTTCAATCTTCTTGGTTTTCACCTAACCACAAAATATTTGGCAACCTCGCCTCACCATCGCCGTGTCTCATGGAGCATTTTCGAGTGTCTGATGGAGCACGTATTTCTCATTTCTCATGAGGCACAAGCAGGCAGGTAAATCATCTACATCTGCCGGAAATTGCATAAAAATATGCAAGGCTGCGTTCACTTGTCTAAGAGACAACGGCAACTGCCACATGTTGCACACTTATACGCTCCAGCTGAAGCTCTAGCTGGAGTGGGAGGTGAAGCAGCAGAAACTACAGTAAGCCACGGGTTGAAACATGTCCGACTCTTATCAGAAGAACCTGCCCTGACTTCTTGATAATCCCTGGCAGAGACACGACCGACATTTTGGCCAAACTTCTATTAGCTCTCCCCGTGTCGCTTTACCTCGACAATCTCTTGCTCGCTTACTCTCTACCCGCTTTTTGTGGCAGAGGTGTTAATCAAGAAGCACAACACGATTCTTTACAGACTCAGGATGTGGCATGCTTAGCTTTGTTGTTCGGTGGGTTTTCTGGTCTCCTCCACTTCCCACCTTCCGTGCGCCATCCCCCACCACTGCAACTGCTCACTTGAAGTGATCGCAGAAGCGGGCGAACGCCTGACAATGAGGTGGAGAGACTCGACCGCATTGTTGTTGCTTTTGGCCATGACAGAATTTCTCCTCGTTTTGGTTTCGGTTTTGGTTTTGCTCGTACGATAAATAAGGTAATTGAATGAAATTACTTTTGACAGCTTATTTGCATACATCAACAGTAGTAGCCGCAGCTGGAGTTTCAGATAGAGTTCGAAGTGTAAGTGGAGACTCCATCTCGGAGTCAGAGTTGGAGTTGAAGACCAAACCGAGGTCTTGTTAGGCCATAATTGGTTATTGAATGCTCCTCTCTCTCTCTCTCTCTCTCTCTCTTTCTCTCTCTCTCTCTCTCTTTCTCTCTCTCTCTCCCCTATCTCTCATACACATCTGA
>JBANCZ010000486.1:5704-35146 GCA_037040025.1 Sphaerogastrella javana
GGGAACGAGGGGGAGGGAAAAAACCCCAGATGGGGGATTGTGGGTTGAATTTTTTTTTGAAAGAAAGCTAAAAAAAAGAAATTTCAAAAAAAAAAAAAAAAAAAAAAAAAAAAAAAAAAAAATAACCAAAAACACTACATAGAACAGCATAACCATAAAAAGCGAATTAATGCTATTATATGAAATGCATAAGATTATTATAAACATATAAATAAATGTAAATTTTCTGTGCAGGGATGCGTATAAATTCAATTAGTGGGCATACATGCCAGCTAATGAATGAATTTATGCCAAAGACCTCTCAGCGAGAGAGAAAGAGAGAATAAAGAGCAATTAATATAGCACCGTCTGTCTCTCTGTATGTCTGTTTGTCTGCATGTTTCTAGGCGCATAAATGCGATTACCACAAGAGGCGTTGCTCGCACGAGTTGGCATTATCAAGAAATACAAGCGGAAATAACTACTCATTAAGCGAGATGGACACGTAAGCTACCAACTACTGCTACAACTACTACTGCTACTACTACTACAGAGGCTACAACAAGCACTGCCAAACTGCAGGCAGCTGCAGCAACAACAACAATAACAGCAATGACAGCAACTGAACTCAGTGTGGCAATAGAAATTACAATAAAACCTAATGGGCCCAAAGCAACAGCCAACAGCCAATGGACAACTGGGCCAAAGAAAAGAAAGTCATTTAGTGGCGGCTGGCAAACGAGTGTGCAGACAAATGGCAGACACGTACCAGGCATCACATTGTCCTGGTTGTGAGGCGCACAGGAGTCGAAGCCAGCGGCTCAAGCTCAAGCAGCATCACGCTCAGACAGACAATCAAAATCCATTTGAGTCGGAAATGAGTGAAATCAACATGACGCTGGCTCTACCCCATATCATGGCATAACTTGGACTAGGCTAAATGTCAAGGCTTGTGAATGGCTTTAAAATAATGCGCGTACTTTCCGTTCCACACACACACTAACACGCACACACACACACCGAATGAATAAGTTAAAGTGAAAGTTGTGTGTGTATGCGCATGTACATGTGTGTATGTGTGTGTGTGTGTGGGTAAGCGTGCTTCATTCCATATTTCGTTCACTGCAAAATTCCAGAACATCTTTGGCATGCAAGCGAAATATGTTTTGTTATTAAATTGTTGCTTGGCACGCCCCCAAGTGCCAAACGCCCACTTGCTGGCTCTATAACAACGCATAATAATTTTCTAGATAGTCGCGCGGTGGTCGGCTAGCTATAAGCTGTTGCGGTATCCTTTCCTTCCCAGAACACAACAGAAGCATATACTGCTGCTTCTGCTGCTGCGGCAAGAGCATCAACTGAAATTCCAAAAAGCAAAACTGGAATTTTTATTGCAAATTGTAAAATTTTTACTACAAAAAAAAAAAATAAAATAAAATAAACACAACACTGTTCAGAAGGATACACAGACTGGAGGCTAACACTCAGGCCTGAACAGACCACAGCAAAGCAGGGACTGCCCCAAACTGTTGTTATCCCATTACAGGCTGCCCCTGATTGCTTGGCAATGTCCACAGAATTCATTGTCACAATGCCAATGTTCTGAAAGGAACGGCCTGGCATTGAGCTAGAGCCATCTCTTTGAAATCAATAATATTTGCAGCTTCAATTGGCACACACATATACACACACACAAACACACACTCATATACACAGAGATAGACTGTTCGCATGAGCTCTTCTAATACCTTTGTATTTATTTTGTGAAACAGAGAGTTGGGCAAATGACCCAAACGACCAAATGCAAAGTGCCCAAGCCTTTAGCATTTAAATAATTCAGTTAGAAATTAGACGAAAAGAAAAGCAAAGCAAGAACGCTTGAAAAGAAGGAAAGCAGCAAAGTAGCAAAAGTCGAACTGCTGAACGACAAAAGCCGGAAATGAATCATTCAAATTTTTCATTTCCTCAATTTGCTCTGTGTGACTCTGAGTGTGTTTCAACTAAAGTTCAACTTGCGAAAGTCAAATCGAGTAAATTCAAACGAAAAATGTTTACCAACTACAATAAAAACAGAGGAAATCTGCATTTTTATAATAACTCCAAAGCGAATTCTGTTTGATCCTTCACATGGCCTGCGTCGTCTGCTTCAAGGCTTTTCTGCAATGGCTCAATATGGTTTGCTGAAGTCAGCAAATATTCTTTTTTTTTTTTGCTTTTTGCAGCACTTTTTTTGTCTTGTACTTGTAATTTTAGCTTTGAGCAGGCATCGGCTTTCGGCACGTTCAAGAGCAGCCATTAAATAACTTTTGGTCCACTGCGTTCAAAAATACGTCAAAATTAAAGACGCGCAACAACACATACCACCAACCAACCATCCAGCAAAAAATCACAAAGTCGCCAAATTGTCAAAACAAGTGGAAAATCACAAATTACAGCATTACCCGACAGACTCAAAAAAAGTATATATATAAAAAAAAACTCGGCTGGACACCGGACACGGCGGCTCTTAAATCAACGATGTCGTCGACAGCGGCGACAGCTTTTATGTTATGTTGTTTTTATTTACATTTTTTATTTTGATTTTGTGCATAAGCCACATTTAAGTATGTATTGATTTACTGTCGATGATACATCACGTATACACCAACCTCCACTTTCAAATTTTTTTTTCCCTTCTTTTGCCTAACTAATCATGGACACTGTGCTCCCAATTTATTCGGGTTTCTGCTGCGAGCGTAGCAGAAGCAGAAGTAACAGCTTTACATTGCCACACAGCGTGGCAGCTCTTTCACTCTTTCACTGTTTCACTTGACTGGTTTTGTATACCTGAGAGCCCGGTATTTCGTAAAGACTTCCTTTTTTTTTGTGGATCCTTATATATCCTCTTACAATTTAAGTTTTTCCGTTTGCCGTTATTTGGATTATTTTGCCAACTACAGATAAATTTCTGGGGCTTTCAAAGCCCCAGCATCCAATTAAAAATCCAGTTGACATTTACCATGGCAAACATATGGCAATGTCGAAACTGGAATGGAAGATATAGACGGTGAGATGGGAACTGTCATTCCTACTGACTGACTGACTGACTTGACTGACTGAGTTTCGAACAACATCATTAGCGTTGTCCTTGCACGCGCTGCATTCATTCATTAGCACTTCTTCCTTATGCTTTACTTGCCAATTAATCATACGAAATATTCTGCCAAATATCGGATTTCTCTCTTCACACACACACACATCAATAAAAGTGTTGTACTTTCTTATTATTTCCATTTCTGTAAAACGTGTTAAATGAAAGAGTAAGCCAGAACTTTTTGCTTCGCTTTTACTTTTTCATTTGCAAGTTTGCCTTATAACATGGCATAAGATTTCAAATTATATTTAATATTTACTCTTGAATAAATAAGTCGATTATATTCATTGAATTTAAAGCTACAGATCTTACTTATTGCACAATTAATTTTCAGGTTTTTAATAAAATTGTTATTAATTTAATCAACAATAACGATAACAACACTTGATTTTGCGCTCAGTTCTGCAATAGCATGCATATTATTTGGCAAGTTATCAGAAAATGTAATAGTTCTCTCATATACGATATACTTGTAATAAAATACCATTAAAAATTACGTTGATGCACGCAGAGCGCATCAAATTGAATTTTAAATGAAGATTGATTTTTGACTTAAAGAAGCAAAATAAAATTAAAAGAAATAAATAAAGCACAAAAAGCGGGCGGGTCACTTGTCAAACGCGCAAAGACATTGAAAAGAAATCTTAAACGAATGCCCGACCCAATTGTAATTAGAGACAATAGAAGCGACAGTAAAAGCGTAAGCGAACCCTTCGCGTTCTGCCTTGGACCTGTCTCCTATCCTCGTCGCCTTCGTCGCCATCATTGGGGTCGACCCTTTTGCCTTTTCTTATCAAAATTAATTCAAAGAACAAAATAAAAAAAGAAGAAAACAGCAAAGGGCGGCGGGTGGTGAGAACACAAATAATTAAAATTAATTATGTGGAATATATTCAATAAGTTGGAAATTATGCAAACGAGCGCAAAGTAAACGCCTCAAGATAAAACTAAGTGCAATTGCCTGAGACCCGCAGAAATACTTGTTGGAACAAAAATAACTCAACGCTTCTGAGCATTTGATGAATAGCCGCTGCATGAATGGCTGAATGGATGGTTGGATGAATGGATGGATGAATGGCTGGTTGTATGGATGGCTGACTGACAGAATGGATTGTTAGATGGACAAAAGTGTATGGACCCATGCTCGAAATATTTTCGAACATTTTCGCAGCGACCACAACAGCAACAAAATATCTCTATAAAATTGGGAACAGACACAGACACACGACGATGATCGTGGCTCGCTCGATTTTTGTTCCGCGCAAAATTTTCCGACACACACAAAATTTCCGGCATTTCGTATATAAACTGAAAGTATGTCCCATACAACGTTCAGTTCGTTCGGTTCGTTGGCCCACGTTGCGGTTTTTAGCTTCAACTAGCGCAGAAATTTACTTAAAATAAAAAAAACGCAACTATTGGAACAGGCAGAAGCAGCAGCAACATACAGCAGTGTTATATCGAGAGTATTGCATTTGTTTTCGGTTCCGACAACGCTGTGTGAAAAACATGAAATTTCAAATCAATGTGACGTTCCTATGTATGGCACTTGTCTGTCTCATGTCTGTCATACTGCTGACTCAGACTGTACAAATCGCAGCTGTTGCATCTGGAGATGGGCACTGCAAAGAGCTAAGTAAGCAAAGAGAGAGGGAAAGCGAGAGGGCAAAGAGAACTGACGCAATTAATGACAGTAAATACTATACAAGTTGATTAGTTTTTGTGAAATTAAGCAAAGACGAACTATATATGGATAATCGTCTAACATTAAAAAGCCATAAATGTCAATGAAATGGTTTATTAGTTCACTACAAAGAAAACTCAAGTGATTTTCCAATATAAAAGAAAAATGTCTAATTAATGGCTGTAATGATTTGTATATAACATTTTTATATTTAGCAATTACCAAGACTTTTACTTTATAATAGTTTCAGTTTATTATTGTTAATTAAAAATGTCTGCTTTAATACTGTAATAAGTCAAAAATATATGCTTGACCAAGTGCCATGTCGAAGCAATGCCAAAATTTTCTATAGTTTTTCAAATACAGCTCATTTCTGTTCTACAGTTTTGCGCATATGTATTATATTATGTCAAAATTGTGCACTTTTTTGCCAAAAGAATTTCAATTCCTATATCACAATATAGGCAAACTCGTTCAGCCGGAAGTCACTGGAATACACTCAGAATTATTCATTTAGAAGCTCATTTAAAGCATCGATTAATCAAGTGAGTTACTCGATAATATATCGATCGCTTGTTCTATATTACAGATAACGTCAACTGCTACGTGGGCCGTAATGAGGGCAATTACTGCAATAGCAAGGATACAACCAAGGCCCTTACCCGCTGGTACTACTACAAGGGCACCTGTCGACCCTTCACATATCGTGGTTGCAATGGCAATCGTAATCGCTTCTGCACGCAGGAGAGCTGCGAGACACGCTGTGGTGAACAATGAATAAGCGTGTTGCATTGAGTCCGTTTTAGCTGATAAGTTTGTATGTATTTGTATAGGCTAAGTACTAAAAGCGTGTGATCGAATAGATATGCCGGCAGAAAAAAAAATTAAATAATCTTTCAAGTGTTTCCTCACCTTTGCTCAACGATTCAACTAGCAACTCAACAGTTGCGAGGCAACAGACAGATAGACAGACATGCAAACAATCATACTATCTAGTGCAATAACAACAAGAGCAGCATCAATAGCAACAACACCAACACTCAGCAGCAGCAGCAACAACAGCAACAGCACTCAGCCATAGTCGAAGTAGGTTTAGCTGAAAAAATGTGCAAACTGTCAGAGCTCTGACGCCTTGTGTATCAAATAACGCCTCGACATGCCCCATGACAGTGTCGCCAATGGCCAGTTGACTTTGATTTTGATGCCAGTTCTGCGATTTTAATGATGATGATGATGATGATGATGATGATGATGATGATGATGATGATCATGGTGCTGCTGCTGCTGTTGTTTTTGTTGTTTTGATGCTAGGCTGTTTAGCTTTTAAGCACTGACGCAGAGCAGAAACAATGTGCTCTGGATGATAGCCAGCCGGAATATTTCTTTATTGGCAAGTGTCAGGGCCACATCAAAGGGAGCTGACCATTTGCAGTTGCGCTCATCTTACGGCTAATTAAAATAGTTAAAGCGAAAGTAATTGAAATTCTATTTGAGTGACTGGGAGAGTGTGTGGCATATTAAATGCATAGCTGCCACGCCCATACATCCATACGTCTATACGCCCAGACATTTAAAGCTGTTTGATTGCTAAACGCAAACAAACTGCCAATCAAAGTGGAAAGAGGCAACGTCATCGACATGACACATCATTGATGGCAGAGCACATTAATCTGTTCAAATGACAGCAACAAAAAAAAAAAAAAAGCATACATAACACATGTATGCCAAAAGTAGCCGCACACACACAAAAGAACTAAAATTCCTATGTTCGATATGCTAGAGCTTTTAATAGCACCTGCTGCTGGGCACAAAACGAAAAACCAACTCAAATAAAAAACAGACAAAAGAAAATTTGCAAATTCACACAATCACCAAATTGATTGGCAAGCGTAAAGTTTTGTTAGCCATTGGCAATTCTGTACAAAATTAGTTTGAATCTAATTGGGAAAATGTTAAATGTTCAATCGAAATTTGGAAATGATGGCATGGCATATGGTGCTATGAGAGATGGGTTGGCGGTGGGTGGAGTTTGGTAGGCGTTTTCGGTAATTCAAAACGCATCAATTTGAAAATGCCATGGCAGCACACGTGGCTTATACATGATAATTGAAAACGTAATAACATTTTCATAATAAGTAGCAGGCCTCTGCCAAGTGAAATGCCCAGCCCACACTTTTGGCCATTGTCTCGATAAGTAATGGAGCTTTATAATCGGCCATAAATAATGCGCCATCGTCAGCACGCCAACAAAAGTAAGCGAGCGACCGACCAGTGCGACGTCGTCAAAAAAATCCCACAAAATACGCCGAAAATCTTTGGCATCAAAATTTTCAAGCAAGCAAAATATTTTGGCACAAGAGCAACAAATGCGTGTAATTTGATTATTTATCACAATTTTTACATTTAACGACTCAATTGAGTTTTATGTGCCCATTGCGCTAAACAGAACCAATGAAAAAAGAAAAAAATAAAGCTGAAAAAAAAAAACAACCAAAAAAATTGTAAAGAAACGCAAAGCGGCGTATGAATGAGAGAACTAGATTGGGACTGAAAAAGAAAGAACGGGAATGAAAATGTGCGTGAGAGAATGAGAGACAGCAGGGAAATAAAGCAGGCCGCACATCAGATAATGACAGTTGTGGGCATCATTTGCAAAGGAAATGTTGCCTCTGAGGGGCGGACGGAGTCACCCCACAGCGTGTGTATATATGCATCTATATGCCAAAGGTCAGGACAGTTAGAATTCGCTGTAGAATGGAACGCATTTGTCAAAATGCGTACATTCTCTTGCCACGCTCTCTATTTTCTATACGCCACGCGGTTCGACATGAGGCAAACCGTCATGCAAAGCTGCACTCCATAAAAATGACGCCGTCTCTTTGGTCAATCAAAAAAGTTTTCATGCTGATGAGCCGCATGAACTGTGCGTGCCTTTGCCTGTGTTTGTGCCTACTCCGCCGTGTCCAACAAAATGTTTACAACACCAAACTCTCGAAACTCTGCAGAAAAACGCAAACAAAATTAAAAGCTAAACAATAATTCTATAGATGTCCCTCGCACAGCTGCCAAGGCCTTTGACAAAGCCCACAAAAGTGTGCTATGCAATGCGATTTTCTCAAATGAAAAATGAAAATGTATTTGGGAAATGCTATTCCTATTTCTGTTGCAGCCGTTTGTCATTATCGTAGGCTCAAGCATGGCGAAGGGTATTTTAATTACACACATCGACTGGACGAAGACTTTGAATGTAATTTGTAATTGGAAACTGTAATTGTTCAAAGCAAAGCACATAGTAAAGAGAGTAATACTAAAAAATACTTCCAAATATTTATACTCTGTATATTCGTATATGAAGACAGGTAATTTATTTGCAGCATTATTAGATACGCGTCTTTTGATTGGAATTTATGACTGAAGTTTGTATATTTTCTATTAAATCAAAGGAAAGATGTATGATAATTATAGTATAGTGGTATAGTCTACAAAATAAAAATATTTATTTACTTATTAAAATAGGTTTTCATATACTCATATATACTCATATATCATATACATAATTCATAAATGCAGCAACAGATAATTTATTTGCTGTACTAATGGAATGAAAGGAATTTATGACTAAAGTTTATGTATTTTTAATTAAATCAAAAAAAAAAAGAGGATGGAAAGTCATGTTAATTGAACAATGTTTGAAAATTTTTTAATATACATATATTGAGAATTATGGTTTTTAATTGCACGCAAAAGAACAAAATGAAAATATCTTAATGCACTACAAAAATTTAAAAAACAGGGTACACCAAAGTTTAATAGTATTTTGAAACGCTATAGCTCTAAAACGGAAATGTGACTGAGGTTGGGTTAAAGCCATGGAAGCCATTTTACTCCTAAAACGACAAAATTGCTTTTGTTGCCACACACGTTCAACCAATTCAGTTAAAGGCGAACAGTGTGTCTGTGAATGTGTGTGTGCGCGTGTTTAATGTGTGTGAGCCCGTATATGTGTGGGGTTATATGCAGGTGGTTGGTACGTATTCCTTTAGCCCAACGCCCATGTGTTCATATAAATTTTCTGTTTATTCGGGTGCATTTCCACTGCGGCGCACATTCAGCCACAGCCACAGGCCACAGTCGCAGTCGCTCACGTTGAGTGGCTGTACGACCTTGCAACACATAGACACACTCACACGTATGCACACTTATGTATACCCACACCCATTCATAGCTGCATGGATCCATTCAGTGGCAGGGCTATGTGTATGTTTCACTCTAGCTTAGGGCTTCATTTATGTGGATCAAATAATGTTAGTTTCTGTTGGCTCAAACGGTTAACCATGCAGCATTTGTGTGTAACACTCAAATACACAGAACAGGGGTGCACAATCTCAATTTAAGTGAAAATATTTTGCCGTTTAAGTAATTTCAAGATGCTTCTTGGTTGTGGCTCAGCCTGAGTTATGTTATTGAGTTACTTTTGCTTTACTTTTCGGTTGTTATATTAAGGTTAGCCAAGGAGTAGAAGAATGCATGTGGCAAGCAGATTGAATTAAAATTCCTGTACCAAGTTTTCATAATGTCCCTGCAGGCACCACATATGTATTGGTAGATCCGAAAAAAATTTACCAACGCAATTTATTGCCTTCGACTTTGCAATGATTCAAAAAGTTTGTTTTACCAATGTTTGTCACAGACTTCACTGGCCCCACAAAACCAGAATTCAGAAAGCAACACGGAAAATCCAATGAGAAAAAAAACAATGCGACGTCGTCACCCTTTTCTTTTTTTGGGGGCAATCCCATTTCTTAACTTCTATGTTGCCTTTTGTATTTTCACACAAATTGGTTTCTCTTTCTGCTTGATTTCATGCACAAACCCAAGTACAGTGCTCTATGCCAGGTGCCGCACACCCGCACACACACAGAGGTGAGTAACATACACTCACACACACACACAGACACACACACACACTTGACATACCAGAAGGCAGAACTAAGCGCCTGGCTCTCAGGCCACTTGACTTGTTATCTGCACTTAGCTGATCAGTCGAGCTGCCAAACAGTCAACTTACACTTGTAGGCACTTGTGGGCGTGGCACACACATACGCTTGCACACAACGCATACCCATATTTATCTGCATGAAATTGTGATTTTTGTTTTTTCCCAGCTACGGTAACTATCGATGCGTATACGCAATGCCGGAGAGACAAAGGGAACAAGTGCTCAAAAACTGCATCATATTTTTTGGTCCATGACAATGTTGCCCCTACACTCTATACTCCTCATTCGTTTTACCTACACCATTGTGTCGCCTTACACGCATCTTTGCAGAGCTTACAACAAGAGACAAAAAGGACACTTGCAACAACTGGCATTCTCAGCTGGGAGTGCCACTTCTTGAGCAAGAGTCAGTCTACGGTCTTGGGTCGTCAGTCAGTCAGAGAGTGGATTTACTTCTTCAAGTGGATGGTGTTGTGTTAGTTTGTTGTCGCTTGTTGCTTGCATACAAATAAATTAAAATACATATTTATAACAAGCAAGAGAGAGAAAGAGATAGGGAGGGAGAGAGAGAGAGAGAGAGAGAGAGAGAGAGAGAGAAAGGAGAAAGAAATTCGGAGGGGAGTAAGAGAACGATTGTCGCATATTAAACTAAATATAAACCTACAACGTATAACATCAACATGCTATTTCTATTTAAATTTCGAATCGGGCACACATAGCTGCACGTACAAGATAAAAAATACATATACACACAAAGCATATAAAAAAAGGTGTATGTATGTGTGTGTGTGTGTCAAGGGACTGAAACGGCTGCTGCTGAGCTGATGCTGTCGCTGTTGTGGGCGTGGCAGGCAAACATATTGCAGCGAGCATTAGGCAAACGGAAGCGAGTTTGTGTTTATATATGAATGAGTGAATGAAAGCCTGATGATGCGTATGTGTATGTGTATGTGTGTTATGCAAGTGTGTCTGTGTGTGTGTGCGTGTGTGTGTGTGGGTGTATGCGAGAGTGTCGCATGTCTATGTACGTGTGAGTTAGTGTCAAGTCAGGGACATTTAGTAATTCCACTGGCATATCAAGGACAACGTACTCATAAATACCAAAGACAAATGCCGCACACAACATCAGCAACAACAAACAACAACAACAACAACAAAAACAGCAGCAACAACAGCAGCAACAACAGCAGCAACAACAACAACAGCAGCAACAACAGCAACAGCAACATCAACAGCAGCAACAAAATCAGCAACAACTGCATTCTGTGTCTCTGTCATACGCTCAAGCGTCTATTCGCTACGTCCACCCTGCTATGTGTCTGTCTGTCTGTCTGTCTATCATTTTGTATTTGTATGTATGGAATTTTTAACTTCATTATCGAGACGCTGTACTCTGCTCTGGCTTTGCCATTTGCTGCTACGCATCGCTGCTTAGCTTTATCCTCGCCTCTGATCTCGTCCTTGGCTCATTTTGTTTCACACTCTTTCTCTCCCTTTCGCTCTTTCCTTATCTATTTCTTTTATTCTTTCATTGTCTCTCTCTTTCTCTCTCGCTGGGCGCATTGCTTAACATCTTTGACACTGCCTCAATTCCAGCCATCTACTAGCTCAGCTCAAGGCGCAATGGTATGCATACCTAATGCCCAGTGATGTGCACGCTGGAGTCGACAGCTCATCGAGCCGCCCACTTGAACCATCGAGGGCATCAAGCAAAAGTCTGTCAGTCAGTTAGTCATTCGTTCACTCATTCGTTCTGTGAGAGTTGGAGATCATTTAAAGCAGCACTTGCACTTGGCGCCTTAAGAGATTTAATTTCTTTTGTGCTGTAGGTGCTACTAAACATAGTTTAGCTTTAAACATTTCTCTTTTGCTTTCGTTTCCTTTGCCGTTTTGGCCATAAATTTGTTTGGTCGTCTGTCGGCCCAATGTTTGGTTATTTATTTGACTTAAGCACGTTGCGCCGCGTGGCATTTGGTGCTTTGCTCTTGGCCAGCGACAACCTTTAAATGACATGCCACGCTCCCATCCCCCTCCCCCGTTTTATACGTATCCAGCTTCAAGCCATCCATTGTACAACTGTCAGCATTCATGCGTTCCAAAAGACGACAGAAAACTGAAAACGGAACTCAACTCAACTGAACTGAGCTGAAAAACAGCACGCGATTTATAGCGCACCTAAACGCAAAGTTTTGCATTGTATAGTAGCTCAAGATACCCATTTGATAATGGGAATGGGTATTCGCTATGGCTATGGCTATGGCTACAGCTATGGCTATGGCTATGGGTATGAGTATGAGAGTGTATTGCAAAATATTTTAAGCACGTTCCGCTCTGTGTATGCTGGAGCACAAAATTTATAGAGCCTATTTATTTGTGCGTATGTCAATGCCAAGTGTCAGAGTGAAGTCTGCACCACAAAATCCAATAACAGCAACAACAACACCAACAACAACAACACTCTACGAATGTGTGATATTTTTCCGCAGTTAAAAGTGAAATTTAATTAATTATGTGCCTCTACTACCACTGACTGCTGGAAAAATGTTCTCAGTACTCGCTTCTCGCTGTGCCGCAGCGTATGCAATGATTTATTGCTATGAGCCTAGGCGGTTGCTCAGACCGCGAGTGAAAGTGGGTGGTCTGAGTGTGAGTGTGAGTGTTAGTGTGAGTGTGAGAGTGAGTGTGGGTATGGCAGTGTTACTCTGACAATTCGCTATTTTGTCTGTTCCCTTCGCTTTTGGTGCATTTGTGATGGGCAGCTTCAAAAAGCGCAACATGAGAATTTATTTGGCGCGCATTTGTCTTGCCAGAACACAAACATTCACATGCACTCACAAACCACACTTCCACTCAGTCCCAAAATCTCCCACTCTCTCCTCCTTACTCCCACTCACACCCGACTTTCGACTCGTTCACATGTAGCAGAAAATGGAGAAGGCATTATTAATAGTGCTGACGTTGCTCACAATATGCTGTCAAATTAATTTCAATTTAATTAAATTTTTTTTTGGCTTTTGCCTAGCACAACAACAGCCAAAGCAAGTGTAAAAGCTAAGCAAAATAAATGAAAATTTCTGTCAAATAAATGTTAAAAAATTGACTCATTGTGGCGCATTCAATGCGAGTTAAATAGGAAAAAAAGCAAACATACAAATGTTTGTTGCTATTTTTGCTATTTTTGCTATTGTTGTTGTTGTTGTTGTTACTATTGCTACTGTTGTTGTTACTGTTGTTGTTGCTTTTGTTGTTGCTATTGCTGCTCCTGTTGCTTGTGCGTTAGGGCAGCCAGGCGTAAGCAAGTCGCTGGCAGCAGCGCAGGAATCACAGCTGCAAAAATATTTGCAAGCATTTGTTTTTCAATCCATGTGCTGGCACAGCGTGTATATGTGTGTGCCAGTGAGTGCGTGTATATATATATATGTGTGTGTGTGTGTGTGTGGGATCGTTGAAAATTCTCACGCTTGGCACTAAAGTCATTTTTCGCAAAAAGCGTTCCTGCGCTGTGCCGCTTCGCTTCCAGCTATTTGCCATTGAAATAGTTATATGTTGCTGCTGCTGTTGCTGCTGCTCCAAAAACAGCGCTCATTTATCAATATGTCAGTTGTTGTATAACTATTAATGCTACTAGCGCTTTTTGCCCCTTTGCCTCTGCCTCTGCTTCAGCCTTTGCTGCTGCTGCTGCTGCTATTTGCTCACGCACGTGTCGCTTGGCAACGGCAAAACTTAACGCTAAACTTAGAAAACGTCAAATGCGTTTTAACTAATTTCAAGCAATTCATTTTCATTTGTGCATGCATCTTTTGCTGGCTGCTTGTCGTGTTTTTGGAAATTAATGCGAAATGCATTAGCATTAGCTCTTATAAATGAAACGCGCCTGGCAGTGCTTAATGGCTAACCTCACCAGAGGAAAAACCAACAGAGCGAGAGAGAGAGAGAGAGAGAGAGCGAGAGAAATACAGCCGTTTTCCAGCTGCAAGCAATCACAGTTTGTATGAACAATGCCTTGTCGTAGCTGTAGCCTGTTGCAAGTGAACTTGTGGCGCTGCTGATGTTGCTGCAGTGCCATGATTTATGTGGCCAACACTTTATAGTTGATGAATAAAAAAAGAGAGCACACAGTGTCAACTTTGGCCACAGCAAATAAATCTGTCCACCTTTAAGTGCATTATCATACTTGCTTAATAGACTGTGCCATAATATCTGCCACAAAAGCATATGAAATATGCTTGTACATATATAACCTACTCTATATATCCATACATTTAAGTATATATACATACATACATACATAAATACATACATACATACATACACATATACATACATATATATGTATGGTCGCATGTGTGTGCACGCTTAACGGGGTCGTCGTCGAGTTGCTGTCATTTC
Source organism: Sphaerogastrella javana (assembly GCA_037040025.1). Lineage (NCBI taxonomy): Eukaryota > Metazoa > Arthropoda > Insecta > Diptera > Drosophilidae > Sphaerogastrella > Sphaerogastrella javana. The sequence continues at coordinate 19,889 of JBANCZ010000486.1, forward strand.
TGACACTGTCTGGCATTTCATTGGGGCGCTACCAACTGGTGTCGAGTGCTGCAATGTTCCGGAGTTGAGAACTTGACTTTCTCGCTCTCTTTTTCATATTTAATTTTTTTTTATTTATAATTTTTTTTTCTTTTTTTTTTTTTTTGGTAAATTTACTTATTGCTCTCACATACATCGTGTGCTGCTGCAGTCTCTTTTGTGTACATACATACATATATTTATTTTTTCCCATTTGCTTGTCAAGCTCATCTGTGACACAGGGCCACAGCAGGCAGGCTGGGTCAGAGTGGGCGTGGCTGTCATTCGTGTGACAAGCCCAAACAACAACAACAACAAAATGAGAAAATACGAAATACAAAATACAAAATACAAATTATGGCAAATGGGCGCAAATTTTAATGAAATTCAATAACAACAAAAGCAAAACAAAGTATGAATGAAAGGAAGAGGCTATGTGTGAGGAGGGGAGGCGAGGTTGTATGCCTGAGCAAGGACACACACGGCGAGATGTCAACAGCGAAATATTAAAAAAGGCACTGACAGCCCAGAAGTAAGCATAGTGCCAGCCAGAGCAGCTTGGCCCGCCAAGCAAACAAAGAACAGAGGAGCAAAAAAATGTAATAATAATTGAAAGAAAAAAACGCTCTTACCATGATTACAAAATCATTTGAAGTCAAATATTGTGTAACTCTCGTTGTAAATACATAAAATATGTAGCGATTATTATGCTGCTTTAATTCTTGCAAATCACAGATAAATACTGTGAATGAGTCAAAGCAAAATCGTGGAAAGTTTTGGGATTATGGTGGACAGGAAATCAATTGCATTACAAATGTGTGTAATAGCAGCTGAATGGCAAACACACACGTAATATGCAATGCAAAATGGATAGGTATCAGTAAAAGCCGCATTAATTCATGAGGTTGTTTGTTTATTGCCATTTCCGGTTTACAACATCCGCTTTTCACGCACTTCGCTTGACACATACATGCCACACACGATCACACACACACACACACACACCCCTATACACATACCCATGAGTGCATATATGTAAATTTCTGTCACGCTACTATCGTCTACCGAGTCACATAAATCTGTTAAATTTACATATAATTAATAATTTAAAATACTTTAATTATAAAAACGCATAGAACGCATTGAAGTTGAGTTTTTCGTTTTGGCATACCATACATTTTTAAAAACTTTGAAAAATTCTGCATTCGAGTGTGTAGCCATACAGGAATTTAAATGCAAATTTAATTACGAATTTATGAAAAGTGCAAAATGCACAGCATGAAATAAATTTCATCATAAATACATAGAGAGAACGAGCGAGTGAAAACTGCTCAAAGCGTTTTATAAAAGTCTCTTTATGGAAATAAAATTTTACGAAAAAAAAAAATAGAATTACAATTTAAAGCAAATGTTAAATTTTTTAATATTTGGATTATTATTTTAATCAAACGAATTAGATCAAAGTGTGATAAGCTTTTGATTGAATATTCAATAAAAGAAACACTTCAAACATTTATTTAATTGAAGATACTATTTCCAGAAAAAAAAACAAACTCTTGGGATAATCTTTTCCTATTACCCTTTGAAATTCATAAGTATTTTAGAACTCAATTTTACTGATTGCCTGAGTGAAAATACTAAGCTAATTATCTTGGTAATTGAAAGAGAGCAGCAAAATCAATTTTCAATTTTTCACTATGGCCTTTTGCACAATTTTAATTAAACAAGTGTAAACTTTGCATCGGTGAGGTGCAAAATTGATTGCACAAACATGGGCAAATTTTTGATATGATGGATTTTGTAAACTTGTAATAAAATAAACGTATAATTTTTCATACTTCGGAAAAATTGTGACTACATTTTAATTCAAGCATGACTTATATCGTAAGATATGATAGGTTAGATAAGGTTCGGTGGCTTCAGGTTGCCCTGAACACTTAGGTCATAATAATACCGTGATGTGGTATTTCTGCGGGCGAGGTGGCTGAGATGTATATTCGCTAGCTCCCGTAAGAGATGATAGTCTTACAAAGATTTTGAATGAAAATGAAAAGGAAATGTTCATGTTAAATGTTATGGATTAGAATCCATTCCTTATAAAATAAAATATTAAAAAAATTCCGGCTTTAAATAATTCGAATTGCATATTCAATTCAAATGTAAAGAGTTTTAAGATATTATTGCTGTCACATTGAATGCATGAATTGAGTTCTAAGTTCTCCGGTTTCAAAAATTGCTTTTGCGTTGATGCCGCGGCAATTCGTTTGTTTGTCTGTCCTTCGGTCCGTCCGTATTGTGTTATCATTATTAAAATGGCAAGCTGTGGTAGTAGCAACCGGAATTAAAAGCAAACATTTTGACAGAAACGAGCTCAACCAAAAAGAAGGAAAGCATTGATTACATGCTGAGCGGCGCTATACCGATAGATACCCTGCAAAAAAGCATATTACTCATAACAAAAAAATAATATATATTAAAAAAAAAAATATCTCACTAAGAACATATATAAATAGAGTTATCTAAAGGTATACGTATCCATCCAGTGTTGAAAAGCCTTTTAAACATACATCAGTTTTGATTAATTTTTTGGAAAAAACTTATTCAAGAGCATAAAGTATATAATATAAGTACACTCAACATGAAAACACGGTGAACACTCAACAAGCAAAAATATGCTGAAACGCATATTTACTTGCCAAAAAAAAAAAAACAGAAAAAAATAACACACTGAGCCAAACGAAATTGGTTGGCAAACAGCACCAATTACAACAACACTAATAACAAATACAACAACAAATACAACAATAGCAACAACAGCAACAGCAGCAACATGGCGAAATCAATTTGCATTGGCAACAGGCTGAGTATGAGTTGTGTATGGCTGCTAGAGGAGAACGCACGAGTTGCGCATAATACAAAATGCAGCAAACAAATCAAAATTAACAAATACAAGTGGCCAAAGGGAAGGAAGAGAACTGAAGGGAAAACCGAGTACAACGCTCACCGCAGCATGAGGGCGCCAGAACATGTAACATACAACAACTACAAAAACGACGAGTAACAACAGCAACAGCAATAACATTGGCACTCAAGCTGGGTTAGCCCCAGCCACAAATGAAAATTGAAAACTTACAAACCAAAAGCGAAAGGAAACCGGGGGAAAACTAACAGAAGGACACACGTTGGGGCAGCAACTGTGAGCCAACTTGTTTTGCTTGTTTAACCTCTAAAGCGAGACTGGGGTTGCATCAAGTGTTGCATTTTAAAGCGTGCAAGGGAAACCCTAATGGCAACAAACCGGAAAACGTTTTAATTGTGCTTATTTTAATTATCTTATTTTTACTATTTTACTTGTTTATGTTTATGAAAAACAACAGAACAGTTTTATGATTGTTTAAGGTCAAAAAGGTTAATAAAAAGCAACCTGCAATGCTTAACTATCAAGTCATATGATTCGCAATACAATTGTTATTGTTCAGGTGTTCATTCAACCACAGGACAAGATGCACACCTTTCAGCAGATTCACAGCAGTCCACATAATTTAACATAAATCCTTGGGGCCTGCTGTGCTGCAGTGCATCAAGCTGTAGCTGCTGACAGGTCAGTGGTTATGCAGCGTTATTTATGCTTTAGTTAGCCAAAGCTACGACTGTGAGTGTGTGGTAAATGTGTCATAGCTGAAATGTTGACACGTGTGTGTGCACACCCTTTAGGGTCATTAAAGGGCTTTGGAATTGGATTTTGGTTAGAATTAATGTGTGTATTTAAATGGCATATTAATGCCAACATACGAGTATTTGCACATTTTGCCATTTACCATTTGCCATTTGCCAATAAAAATGGCCAAAACACACAAATAACTGAAGAAAAAAAGGAAACTTTTGAGGCTGGCGATGAGCCGCAAAAAACTTTGCGCAACCTCATCGATGAGCTGATAAGTACCAATTGAGGCGACATACACACACACACACATACACGCGCACGTGTGTGCCGTGTCCCTGTTTGTATTTGTGTTTGTGTGTGTGTGTCTGTGTGTGTGCTGGTGGTGCGTGGCATGTGAAGTGCCAAAGTTGAGAAAGTTATTTGCATGTAAATTTGCTGTTAGGATAGCAAATGTAATACAAGAAAGCGGCCAATAACAAAAACCAACCAACGCAAAGAAAGAAACACTTGGCTAAAACTTTACACAAAAACTCACAACTCGAAATGGTAGAAATGATGCAGATAAGGCCAACAAGACGCCACAGCAATGATAAAGCAATAAAAAAAGACTATTAGAATCGGAAGGCAGGCAGAGCCTTGCCTATGATGGGTGTCGCCTAATGGCTAACACAATGTGAGAAAAGAGAAAAAGCCAAACACCAAGTAAATGAAAAATGTTTTCGAAAAAACAATTGAAAACTTTACGAAATGCCGGCACACATGTAAAAATCCTTTTAATACACCCACACACACGCACACACACATATACATGTATGTTGTCATTTGTTTAGCTATACATATTACAAAATGTTGGCACATTATTTCCGTTTCCGCTCAACTGGCGAGATTCATTAAGCGCTCGACAAAATGTACCTTCTAAGCGCCACTCAATCTGTCAATCTGGCCCACAGTCAGCCAGTCAATGCTTCAATCAAGTGGGCTGCTGACGGTGCGCTCAATAAAACTTCATTAACTTCATTCATTCAGCAACCATTCAATCACCGAGTCAGTCACTCAGTCAAACAGCTCTAGACCAATCGCCATATCCGACTTGTGTAAGTGTTTTGTAAACATGGCTTACAGAAATTCCTACCAATGCCACTATGGGTACAAAGTGGAAATATTTGGCATTAATACAACTTTTTTATTTTTATTTTTTATTTTTTTTGGTTTAACACATTCAATGGACGTTGAATGAATTCGGTGAAATTTAAAAAGAAAATCCGAAATTCTCCATAGAATTTTTAGTGGAACATTTGCCCACAGTGCAATGGTCGCAGATTTTGTTGCCGTTGGATTTTGTTGCAGCAGTGAAGTGGTTTGACCCAGCAGCTTTTGAATGAGCGTCCAACTTGAACTACAGCAGTGAATAATTCATAAAAATAGCCGCCAATCATGCAGTTTAAGCGAATTGCCAACCTCAGCAGCAGCTAATGTCAAGCAGGTCTCAGTGGCAGGCAAATCCTTCAAGTGGCGCACAAAGCAAGAATGCAATAAGCCAAAATCCGCATTCGAAATCCGAAAACCAAAAACCAAATGCGCATTTGAATCTCAATTACAAATCAATTCGTTTTTCGGCTGTGAATCAGTAGTAGAAAATTTAATTGAGCATTCAAAAACGCATTGACACGTGCGACAGCGACAAGCGACAAGAGACAAGCGACATCGAAGAGGAGATGAAGGCATTTGCTGATAGCGCTAACTGTGCAGGCACAGGTCAAACGCAATCATCTCGTATAGCCCAATTCGCAGCAGAGAGACATGAATTCCGAAAGCTCAAATTGCTGCTGTCAGAATGGAGAACGAGCATGAGAATGAGAACATTGCCTGCCAAGATTTATCCCACAGTTTGTGTTTGTCACTCCGATTCTCTAGCTGCTGCTGTTGCTGCTGCTACGGGGCAAGTACAATTGGACGACAAGGACAACTTGTGTTATCCTGTGCCTGTCTACATGAGTCCCAGCTTGATTGGCAGTTCAGGTTACAGCCAGGCGAGTCGTAGCACAAATACGCTTGTACTCAGAGCGCATGTTTCGTTTACCGACCATTTTGGCCACGTTTGCTTGCCAATTGCCGGACTGTCAGCATGGGCAAAGTGTTGTCAGCATTGCAGCAATTGCAGCTGCTGAAAACCATGAAAAAAAAACAAGCAACCCACAGACAGAAAGACAGCTCTTCAAAATTCTTACAGCAACTAAATGTCTCTATTTATATGATAGCTCTTGGAGGATTAAAGACAATCATCAACGGGTTGGTGTTTTCTTTCTTCTGTGGGTTAATTCAATCGACATCACGTCTTCGAACTGATTAGCAGGCATAATTAAAAGACGAAAGCAAGAAAGAAAATCCCGCAGGACCTACTGACTGATTATTGACAGCAAATGAGTACAATTCTCTGGCAAAATATGCTTGGCCCCGGACTCTAATTGAATCACGTGCGTGGGCTGTGAGTATTGAGCAATTGCCAGTGGTAGTGGCACAGCAAATGGAACTGGGACTTGGGACCGTGGCAACCAAAAAGTTACTCAAACGTTGACGCTTTTTAAGCCAAAGTGTGTGTGTGTGTGTGCGTGTGAGTATGTATTGGTGAATGTGTGGAGGTGGAGTGAAAGTGTTGATGTACCACGCCCACAATTGGCGTCCATTAGACGACTCTGAGTCGCACGCAATGGGACAACAACTTAATCATCATCACGTCGACATTAGTCACACTCCCGACACCTTATCCTTTTTCACGCGCACATCTACATGTACAATGTAACTGCGCATGTGTCTGTGAATATGTGTGCGTGTATGTTTGTGTGTAACATGTCATTTCACACGCCATTGCAAGTCTCTTTGATGGCCGCAACAATGAAGACATTGGCAAAGATTGTGCCCTGTATCGTTGCTGTTGCCGCATGGCAAATATGAACAGAGTTTGAAGCCACTCAAACAGTTGCAGCTCTAACAATAATTATCCCTCATACGGAATTCTATATTGTTATTGTTGCTGTTGTTGCACAGAATGGGGCAAGGCTGTGGGCAGTTGGCAAGCGGAAGCTCTGGCTTGTCAGTAGCTGCATATAAATTAGCGGCATCAATTGTTGCCTAATTTGAATTGAAACGTGCAACATTTAGAGCTTAGCTCTTCAGATGCATTAGCAGAATAGGCTAGCGATATTTATGTTTACCTGTTACCTATGTATATATACATATCTATATACATATATACATATAACCACATATATATACATATCTGTTTGCATCTATTACAAAAAGCTAATTGTTCACGTTTGCACATCACGTGCAGTGCGTTGATAGCATTGTATGCTCCTAAATGGATAATGTCAGAGGGTTTAAGGTTGAGCAGGCTCCAATGTGGCATAATAGAGGTGGGGCATTTGGGACACTGTGAGTGCATAGTTCGTGGCACTGTAACAGAATACAATGGCATTGCAATTTAATTAAGTCACGCAACATATCGATTCGAAGCTTTAAATTGAATGTGAATTCTCTGTGTGTAGCGGTAAAAGCCAAACAAAATTCAACTAATGAAGTTCGACTTGTGTCCAAACTAATTGGAAATTCGAGCGCAGAATAAACAAACCAATCGAATGACAAATATACAAATAATTTCTATATATATACATACACATATGTATGCACATATAAAGAATGAATTTTTATCGGAACACAAACATCTAGACAAACGTAAAATAATATCTTAATTACTTGTCTATTTAGATACTAATTGCGTAGCATATAATAAATTAAGTTTAAGAATTTCTTTATTTAATTAATAGTCGTAATTAGTAAGTTATTACTATAAGTTGACTTAATAAAGTATGCACAAGTGAAGCTTTACTAACAATTACAAAAAGCCATTCAATTCCTTTCAAATGGACCCAAATCTATCAGCAAATAATGGTGTTTTATTACTACTACACATAGGATGTTCAATTGTCTATTCGAAAATCTTTTCGCTCTAATATCACGACATCGTAAAGGTATTAAATTTGTACTTCATTGCATGGCTACAATTATTACAATTTAAGTTGATTTTCATATTTTGCTCAAATTGCTTCCCATTTTTGCTATTATAATAAAAAGTAAGCTTAAAAATGCCTTTGTCAGAAATATATACGAAAATATATTCTAAAAAAAAAAAAGAGGAAATACGTATAAAGCAGAGCAGAGGCAGGAAAATTACAGTTGCTTTTGCAGTGGCTTTAGTAGCAGCAATATTGCTTTTATTTCAGCTTCATATTGACCTACATCATTGCAAATATTGACGGGGCAACGAACCAGCATTTTTTAAATGTCAAACATATATATATACATATATATATATATATATATACATATACATACATATTTTTGTTGAATCTGATGTGCCTGCTTAACCCTGCTGTGCATCACAACCGTTGGGTAGGGTATGGCGGAGGACATCAATAGACTTCGCTCCTAGGACAAATATGCCAGTCACAGAGAAACCAGGCGAGGGATTCAGAGTTGGAGACAAGCTGCAACTAAACAGTACAACTTGCTACTGTGTGTGTTTGTGTGAATATTTTTTTTTATTTATTATTTTTATCTTTTTTTTTTTTTTTTGAGGCAGCAGCTGTGGCAGTGAACTGAACTAAACTGGCTTCTCTTGGGTGCCTTGTTAGCTGCTGCAGTCACCGTGTAGCCGCCGTGTTGCATGTTTGTTAGGCAGCCCAGAGCAGCGTAAGACATTTGCCTTTGGCACGTCCAAGGCAATAGAGAGAATAGACAAATAGAGACAGAGTGAGGGAGTGGAAGCAAAAGAGACACCAGAATACTAACGTTACGAAACGAAATAAACTGACGCATACCAGTATAGAAAATACGACTAATGCATGTTATTTTGTACTTTTCCTGTTGTGCCATTTCAGCGCTTTTGCCCCATTTGTAGTTTATTCTTTTTATGCAATTTACCTGCAGCTGAAAGACTACTCGTTATTTTATTGTTTACCTGCAGAGCAAATACAAATACAAGTACATACAAGTACAAAACAAATACACACACACACACACACACACAATATCTTTTTAGTTCTCTGGTTGCTTGCCAAATGCAATGCACCTGGTACATATTTTATTTTGCTTTTTTCCATATATTTACAGATATTTATATAGAGCACTTAGCCAGGTGCTGGGACAATTTTCTCTTGATGTTGCTGTTGATTTTCATTAGGAAATTCGCGTTTAATTGCTACAACAGTTTGCACCTTTCGTTAAGTGCAAAATTTATGACAATTGAAATGCTTCTTCTGTTTGTGTTCGACTTCAATTAAATGGCAAATGCCCTCACACATACAGATACGCCCCCTCTGGGGAAATCCTTTTAGCGCTAATCAGCTAAACACATTTCAAGTGGTCTGCACTCTCACTCTCACTCTGACTCTCACTCTTACTACATCTTGCTATCAATATCTTTCTGTCACCTCTTTCTCTCTCTCTCTTAGCTGACACATGTGCATTGCAATTGGAAGAGGCCAAAGGGGACCAAACGATTATTTCGATACAAAAACTTGTATCCAACTGAGTAAACGATTCACACAGAGTTCGATTGAGTGAGCGGAATGGAGGGAGGTATACAAAGCTGTGGAGCTGTGGGTGGCAACATCGCAAGAGGTTGTCTGCTTAAGAGCTTAAGTGAAATTACACTTGGAGCAGAGCAATTTCATCCACAAAATGCGCATTGCGCGGTCTAAAAAGAGTGCCAAAGAGCATGGCAGTGGGTGTACTCAGAAAGAGAGGGGGAGTAGAGGGGAACATGGCAAACGGCTAAAATGCTCACTAAAAGCTTTTGGCCTCACTGAAATGAGGGAAATTTTTCGAAAATTCTAAAGTGACATTGCGATAATCGCGTAATCGATGAAGTCTGTCATTATCATGAGCCACGCTGCCAGCGACGCAACGATGCTACTCTGAAACTGGCAAAGACCGAGTCAATAAGTAAAAAATGTTCGTTCAATGGCAAAAAGTCGCATTCGAGCAGCGAGAAAAAATAAAACACTTAGGCGGGAAAATGCTGAAAAGTACAACAACAACAAAATCAAGAGAGAAGCGTTAGTATGAGGTATGTGCAGACAACGTCGGGTTGTTCGCTCAGTTTTTGACGTTCGGCGTTGTCACGTGGTCTTAAAGGCTGCTGAAACAGATTGCTGCACCAACAAGAGTAATAAAGAGAAAGAGGTGGAGAGAGAGAGAGGGGGCAATGGAAAAGGGGGGATAATAAGAGCAAAGACAGTGGCTTTACCAAAAACTTGAAGCTCTGATTTTATTGCTGGAGCCACAGAAGAACGAGGAGGAGCAAGAGGAACAGCAGGAATAGGATGTGGCAAGGGCAGCAGGCTGATTCAATTTGACAGTTGCAAGAATTCAATTTTCTTGTCATCATGTTGCGGATTAGTTTCGTGCTTGTCCAGAGTGCAACTGAGCAAGAGAGAAAGAGAAAGAAAGAGATGGAGCTAGAGAAGAAACCCCCGGGCTCGGGAGCGTGCAAAACAAAGAGGGGGTCAGCACAGTCTGGACATCATTTGCAAAAGTGCAACTGCAGTCAGTAGACAACAAACAGACAGACAAACAGACTGGCAGGCAGACAGTCGGACAGTAGACAGCAACTTACGAATGCACACGCACAAATGAGAAAAGTTCCAAGTTCGGGAAAACTGCAACAAAAAAAGTTTCTCAGCTGATGCCGAGGGATGTTGGGAACGCACTGCCAAATTGTGGATGTACAACGTGCAATGCACAAAGTGGAATTTGCTATGTGCTCTGGCTTTCCTGCCAGCCCTGGACATATAGTAAAAAGTTTGCGGCCAAGTCATGTGCCTCCTGCATTGAAATTGATGCAACAACAACAAGAGTTGCAACAGCTACACATTGGGTGATCATTTTGTGCAACTTAGTAGTTAAATCAGCTTAAGGGTTACAGCAATAAATAATAAATGTTTTGCTAAAGTAAATAAAACAAAGCAGATTTAATGTCTACTGAATAAAACACTGCCAAATATTATGAAATAATTCACTTGTACTAAAAAACTTTGTGCTCTGAAAATTTACGTTGAGAAAACAGAACAGTTTTACCTAGCATAACATGCCTGCGACGAAAATGTTTGTCCGGATAGATGGTGAAGGATTACACCCTCACCGGGGTACTATAATATTTATTTTATGGGTATAGTAATGATATTCAAATAATAAATTTAGAACTTACCTTTTTGAGAATTTACATTATAACTGCAGCTCCAACATTTTTATGTATTTAATTAATTTACACTTCACACTCAAAACTGCCAAAGGCTCACTGAAATAAATAAAAAATAATAATTGATAAGCAAAATGTAAAAATATTTGCATGCCAAATAAATTAATACTACATATTATTATATTGGGTTGGGAGGAAAGTCAACTCTTTTTTTTTTAGTAATCGTTAATAATTTCATCTGTTTAAGACTAATTGGATACCAGGGCCAAACTTTTTGCTACTGGCTACTGGCGATAAAAATTTGGCTATTTTTCGATAACATTTAGATAAGTTACAGCAAGATAAGCATAGAGATCCAAAGTGAGCATTTTCGGCATATTTTGCTTTTTTACTTCCGAAAAGAAAAAAAATCGACTTCTCTTTTAGTGGTCAAGCATTCGTTTCAGATGAAATTGTCAAAATCCACTCGATTCAGTTCTTTGCTTAAAAAACCAAAATTTTTTTAAACGCGGAACAATGCAACTTCCTGAGGTATGGGCATTAATGGTAAAACAAAACGGCGAATTTATTATTAATTAATTATAAGTTTTTATGTAAATAAATTACCCTGGAAGATAATAAAAAAATAACGACATGACTTTCTTTCCAACCCAATATTTTCTTCAGATTAGCTGAACCCCAATAAGCGTTATATTTTAATTTAACTTCATTCTGATAGAAGAGTTGCAATAACGGTTTAGCAATTATTCATATAGAATATAATATGAGTTTAAGATTAAAATAATAAAACATAACTCACCTTTTTCTCACTTTTATTATATCGTTTTGATTTTTCATTATTACTTTAGCTTTTGCATTTTTATATAATTTAACACTACACACTCAAAACGGCCAGAGGCTCACTGTAATAAATCAAAAAAAAATTTATTTAACAAAATGTAACAATTTAACGTACCATATAAATTTGTAAAAGATATATTCAATTAAATATTTGCCTTAAGCAATATTTTTCAAATTAACTTTAAACTGATAAGAGAGTGGTAATGGCAGTCATATATATCAATAATTTATAAATTAAAAAGTTATAGTTTGGATGTAATAAAGTGAAACTGTAAGTTTTAAATATTAAATGCATAGTTTACCTTTTTCTAACTTTTTCCATATTCTCATTTTTCATTATGGCTGCCTTTTACATTCTTACTAACACTTCACACATAAAACACGGCCAACAACGTCAAGCGAACTAAATGAAATAAATAAATAATAATAATTTATTAGCCATATGCAACATTACGTTATTTGCCATTAAATGTTAATTCTTAATAAATTTTTACATTTAGAACATTTAGCAGCAATATTAAAATATTTAATTTAGATTTCAAATTAATATCAAATAGGTATAATATAAAATTAATGCATAACTCACCTTTTTCTTATTTTAATTTCCCCTCTACGTTTTGACATAATTTGCACTCACTTCTCACTCACTTTTCACTTACTTTTCACTCACTTTTCATTCACTTTTCACTCACTTTTCAGTCCCTTTTCACTCTCTTTTTAGTCCCTTTTCACTCACTTTCCACCCACTTTTCACTTTTCACTCACTTTTCACTCACTTTTCACTCACTTTCGCTCACTTTTTACTCACTTCTCACTCACTTTTCACTGACTTTTCACTCACTTTTCACTCACTTTCGCTCACTTTTGACTTATCACTCACTTTTCACTTATTATTCAGCGCCTTTCCACTCACTTTCGACTTACTTTTCACTCACATTTGACTCACTTTCCACTCACTTTTCACTTACTATTCAGCTCCTTTTCACCCATTTTTGACTTACTTTTCACTCACATTTGACTCACTTTCCACTTACTATTCAGCCGCTTTGCACTCACTTTTCACTTACTTTTCAATCATTTTTTCACTCTCTTTTCAATCACTTTTCACTCACTTTTCAGTCACTTTTCACTCACTTTCCGCTCACTTTTCACTAGCTTTTGACTTACTTATAACTCACTTTCCACTCTTCACTCACTTTTCAGTCCCTTTTCACTCACTTTCGATTTACTTTTCACTCACATTTGACTCACTTTTCACTTACTATTCAGCGCCTCACTTTCGATTTACTTTTCACTCACTTTGACTTACTCACTTTTCACTGACTTTTAACTTATTTTTCACTCACTTTTTACACACTTTTCACTTACTTTTCACTCATTTTTGAATCACTTTTGACTTTCCACTTAATTTTCACTCAATGGCTTACTTCCCACTCGCTTTTCACACACTTATCACATACTCTCCGAACTTATTTGAGGTAATGACTTGATCCTTTGAGGCTATCCCATAAGGTGATCCAGATCTGAAATAATGAATAGCGAAATTAATAAAACTAATTTGTCAAATATAGTACAATTTTGCAATAACTGTAATTTAATAATAGCGGCATTTAGGCAGTTTGTCATACGGTCTCACTGTTTTGCCTTTGCACAAAATTGACTTGCATGTATGTGTATAAGAATGTATGTATGCATAAGAAACTCACGTCCATGCTTTTTGTCTCGCTCTATCGTGTTGCATTTTCAATTAAACCATAAATTGCGCATTTCTCTACGTTAATATCATTTCGACTCTTTCGCTCTTACTGCCGCCATATTATGTCCAGAGGAGCCCCACTTGGCCAGCGGAGCCCTAGCAGACACGAAAAAAAATTTAAGACGCAATTTGTGTCTTGCATTTACATTATGAATTTTTTATATTTTTAAGTTATTTTATATTTAAACACTTCACAAATATGACATTTAATTGACTCACCATATACAAAATAAAAAGACACATATAATTCGTTTCAGTATATGACTGGTTCCTTTAAGGATCCTATGAAGTGATCCAGTTCTGAAATAATACAAAAAAAAAAACATTCTTACATTTATGTATATGTAATTTAATAACTTTTATAATAGAATTTCTAAAATCGATCACAAAGAACAAGCTGCATTTTGCAGCTCTGCATTTGCAATTGCCTTGAATGTATGCGAATAAGTATATGTGTATGTATAAGAAACTCACGCCCATGCTATTTGTCTCGCTCTATCGTGTTGCATTTTTAATTTAACCATAAATTGCGCATTTCGCTTCTTTGAAATCATTCCGACTCTTTCGCTCTCGCAGATCGATATGGTACATACTGGGCAGCCGCCATTTTATGTCCAGAGGAGCCCCACTTGGCCAGCGGAGCCCTAGCAGACACGAAAAAAAATTTACGACGCAATTTGTGTCTTGCATTCACATTTTTCCTATTCTACCAAATATCTAACTGCAATATTTACATTTTTTTGTTATTTAAAAATTAGCACTTCATTAATATATGAACTAATACATATAAATAAAAAAAAATAAAATAAAATACAATTTAATAAGCCAATATAAGCCCAGGGTCAGCAGATAAGGCCAAACTTAACACGCAATTTGTATTGGATTGGATTAACGATATAATCATTATGCTAATTGACTTACCGCGCACAGAATAAAACTGCAAGCGGGCGACACGACTAAATTATGTGAGCGAACTTGTGGTTCATTTGAGCGCCTTACACAGGATGCCAGATCAATGCACAATGCAAGTAAGTTATACAGTGGAATGTTTAATCGATCACAATGAAAAGGCTGAAATCGGTAGTTGAAATGTGGTGGCATGTCGATAACATTTTTTACGAAGTTCAGCGCCATATCATATCAATGAAATCGATATTTCGATAAATACTAAATGTGCTATTACAATTATTTTGATTTTGTGGCCACCCTGGTCTGCATTCACAATTAATTTGCTTGCATATAAAGTGGACAAAGTGTGAGCACACAACGTTTAGCAGACTTTTCGTGACTATAACTCTGTATCCAAAAGCCCCAGAATAATGATTCGCCTGTCATTTTGAACAATGAACAATTATCTATAATATTGTACAAAAAATATGTTAATATTTCCCTTAGTTACAATATTATTAATTTTTAATTAAAAAATGTCACGAAATATCGCCAAAAACAAAAACTTTTTAGTAATATAAATTTAAATGAGTTGTTTACTTTAGTCCTTTAGACTTTAGTCCTTTAGACTTTAGTCCTTTGTGTGGACACCTATGGACACCTTAGCAAAGGTCTGCTACCTTGATTCCATACCAGGTTGGACAAGTCCTAGGGCGGTATATTGGCCAATCCTTGTGTATAAATTGTTTCACCGTATTTCTGGAGGGGCTCTGGTGTTCCTTTACTTTTTTTGCAGCAAATACCAACTATGATTATTAGGGATGGGGTTTGGGT